>ML830845.1:701-45088 GCA_009831015.1 Picea engelmannii | reverse complement strand
TATAAAATTTTGGCGATTTTTAAGGTAAAATAATTTTATCCTATAGAATTTGGGCGAATCATTTTTAAAATAGCGAATCTCATTTTTGGAAAAACCATGGAAAATTAGCCCATGAGCGAAATTTAGCCCCTAAAATCATCCATCATGAAGTGTTGTACCACCATTCAACTAGGGGTAACACTTGAGCCCACTGATTTTTCTTTTCCGAGGAAAAACACCTCAAATATGTTTCCAAACACTTGTTGAAAACTTCCGTTTAGCCATCAGTCAGGGGATGATAAGCTATGATGAGATGTAATTTGGTGCCTTGTATATTGAACAGTTCTTGCCAAAAATTGCTTGTGAAATTTGGGTCGCGATCAGAAACAATAGAGTGCGGCATGCCATGAAGCTTGAAGACCTGATCCATGAAAAATTGAGCCACCATGGATGTTGTAAATGGGGGTTGAAGGGCGTTGAAATGAGAATACTTGGAAAGGCTATCAACAACCACCATGATGACTGATTTATTTCTCGATTTGGGTAAGCCGGTAATAAAATCCATAGAGATATCCTTCCAAATAACAGGTGGAATCAAGAGTGGTTGTAGTGTGCCCATATATTTAACTGTTTCTCCCTTGTTGCATTGAAACACATCACATTCAGCGACAAAATTATGAATGTCCCGTTTCATACCATCCCAGAAAAAGGAACGTTTGACCCTGTCATAGGTTTTGGTGAACCCGGAGTGCCCTGCTATGGGGGTAGCATGAAGCTCAACAAGTACCGTGGATTTAATCTTTGATTGTTTACTTAAACACAAACGGCCTTTGTATCAAAGTTCATCATGGAGCCAAGAGTACCTTGGGGAAGCTAGAGCATTGGACTGCAATTGTTGAATCAGATGCAAACTTTTGGGATCTTGTAGCCATTCTTGGCAAACGGCTTGGAGCCAATCTGGTACAATGAATGAAAGAGAAAAAATGGATCCTTCATATTCATATTTTCAAGAAAGTGCATCTGCAACCACATTGTCTTTGCCTTTCTTGTAAATGATCTCATAATCATATCCAAAGAGCTTAGTCACCCACTTTTTTTGTTCTGGGGAGGAAATGCATTGTTCGAGAAAATACTTGAGGCTTTGATGGTTTGTCTTAGTTTGGAAACGTTGCCCCAATAGATAAGGTCACCACAGATCAACGAAATGCAGAATAGCCAACATTTCCTTTTCATAGATGGATTTCCCCAAATTTATTTTCGATAGTTGCTTGCTGGTAAAGGCCAAAGGTCGACCCTCTTGCATAAGGACAAAACCAATTCCTTTCCCTGAGGCATCACATTCCAACACAAAGGTCTTTGTGAAATCGGGAAGGGCGAGGACTGGAGTGGTGCACATGGCCATCTTCAAGGTTTGAAAATATTGAGCAATGACTGGATTCCAAGTGAAAGAGTTCTTTTTAAGGAGAGCAGTGAGAGGTGCTACAATCTTCCCATAATTCTTAACAAACTTGCGATAATACCCTGTTAAGCCCAGAAATCCACGCAATCTCTTAAGAGTCTTTGGGTGAGGCTAGTATTGCATAGATTCAATCTTTTTAGGATCCACCCTGATGCCATCCTTGCCAACCAGATGACCCAAGTATTCTACTTCTGAGGCGCCAAAAGCACATTTAGACTGTTTCAAGAAAAGTTGGTGCTGAGAGAGTAGATGGAGAACTCGATCCACATGAGCAATGTGGTTTTTCCAGGTTCTTCTATAGATGAGGATATCATCAAAGAAAACTAAGACAAAATGGCAGAGAAAAGGATGAAAGACATGATTCATGAGGCTTTGGAAGGTGGAGGGGGCATTACACAAGCCAAAGGGCATGACCAAAAAATCATAGTGGACCTCATGAGTTCTAAAGGCAGTCTTGGGAATGTCTTCCTCTTTCATACGTATCTGGTGGTAGCCCGAACAAAGATCAAGTTTAGTGAAGAATTGGGCACCACTCAATTCATCCAGGAGGTCATCAATGACAGGAATGGGGAATTTGTCTTTGATGGTAAGTTTTTTGAGGGCACGAAAGTCAGGACACATTCGCCAAGAACCTTCTTTCTTCAGGACCATGACCACAGGAGAAGAGTAGGGGCTCGTACTAGGGCAGATAACGCCTGCATTAAGGAGTTCCTGGACCATTTTCTCAATTTCATTTTTTTGGGAAAAGGGGTGACGATACAGACAAATATTGGGAGGAAGACTTCCAGGTACAAGGGGAATGGAATGATCATGAACACCACAAGAAGGAGGGAGTCCTTGGGGAGTGAAAAAGACCAGTTGATGTTTAGAAAGGATGGCTTGGAGGTCTTGCAGGACCGAGGGTGTCTCTGTTGCTTATATGGCATGGAGTTGGGTGATAACACCAGAATGACCTTTTTTTAGCAGATTTTCCATGCGATGGGAACTAATGATCTCATGTGAACTGACAATGATGCCTTGGAACTTATATTGGTGACCCTCCTGTTCGAATTGCATGGTTAAGTCTTTAAAATCCATGAGAATGGGACCCAAAGTCCTTATCTAGTTTGCACCCAACACAATGTCACAACCTCCCATGTCAATAGAAAACATATGGGATTTCAGGTGGTAGTCACCAATTTGGAGACGCACATTTTCACAACGCCCTCCACATTTCATGGAACCACCATTAGCAATCATGATTTGGAAATTATTGACAACATGGATGTAGCAATGAGTCTCTTGGTCAATGTGGCGATGAATAAAATTTTCGGTGCTATCACTATCAACCAGAATGATGACCTTCCGATGCTTGATGTAACTGATTAGCTTGAGGGTTTGGGGAGTGGAGAAGCCAATTAGAGCATTGAGGGAAATGACCGATTCTACTTCGGGAGGGTTTGACGGAGGGGTTATGTCAGTGGATTCAGGTGACTTAGACACAAGTGGAGTTTCTACATCCTCTTCCGAAATATCCTCGGAGATGGCCATAAAAATATTTTGTTCTTTACACTTGTGGCCTTGGAAATATTTGTCATCACAATTATAACAAAGGCCTTTGTGTTGGCGTTAAGCTATTTCATCCCTGGTCAATGTTTGGATCTTTAGTGGAGCAAAGGGAGTAGTGGGATTTATTGGTTTAGGGCAAGGGATAAAGGAGGGTTTTTGGTTTTGAGAAGATACAACCTGTTGTGCTTCTTTAGCTCTTTTAGTAGCCTCCACCCAACTCTGAGGTCGAGCCATGAGGACATGGGCCTGAATCTCATCCTTGAGGCTGCTGATAAAACACTCTCGGAAAAAGGCATCAAACATGCCCTTTGTTCTAAAATCCAGGCGCTCAAAGGCAGCTAGAAAGTCTTCCACTATTCCTAATTGTTTCAACTTTGTCAAATGGCCCAAATGGTTGGTGTCAGTGTCAAAGTGTTCATAAATATCTACCACAAAGTGTGTCCAAGCAATATATCCTTGACGAGATTTTTTTCTCCATTGCCACCATTACCAACGTTCTTGATCGAGATGGAGAACACCATACCGGAGTTTGGCCAAGTCATCTGTAATGTCGCATAAAGAAAAATAATGTTCCATTTGGGTTACCCAACCAGTGGGGTCTGAGCCATCAAATTTGGTCACATCCACCCGTGGAAGGTGTAGGTCACATTGAAAGTGATGGTTCTGAAAGTTATGGTTCTGAAAGTTATGGGAATGAGAGGAATGGTCACCTTCAGTATGTGGAGGTGAGGAAGAGGAAGGGTTATCTGTAGGGATATGCAGTTTGGTGCAGAGTGACGAAAATACAGATTCAAGTTGGGTGGTGAGGTCTTGTTTGATTTCCTCCATTGAGGACTGCATGGTTGTATTGATTGTGGCAACATTGGCACTGAGTTGTTTCACTTCTTGTTGGGTCTCGATGAGATCAGATTGCAAGGTGTTGAAGCGAGCTTCCAAGTCTTGGCTACAAGTATGGGCCATGAGGATGGGGGAACTGAAAAGGGGTGGGCGGGGTCAAATTTTTTCCCGAAAAATGATATGGATGAATGTGATAAGGGCGAATAGATGAATCCAATGGAATAGGTCTCAAATAATGGTGAAAATTTTTCCAATTTTTTTTTTTTAACACCTGCGGAGTTATACTCCGGTATGAAGAATACTGCAGTGATGAAATGCCCAAATGATTAACCATGAAGAAATGTGTAGTGATTTGGCAACCCGAACACAGTTGTGCGGCAATAGATCTTGTCTATTTTAATTTGTTTATGTTTCTGTCCCCAAGGGTTAGGTATTCAAGGGTTCTACAGACAAGGGTTTTTCGTGTGTTATATCTCTCTGATATATGTGCAGGGTCCAACAATAGTACTCGGCCCAATATCTCAGGGCACTAACTAAGGAGGATAGATCGTACCCTTAGCCGTACTACCCGACTACCCAGGTATTAGAGAGTATCTTCCCGAGTTTTGTTCTTGGTGAAACTATAGCAGTCAGACGGCCGATCGGTTTATCTAAAGAGGGCTTCAGGTAATCTAGGCCAATCCGTACACAGGTGTTGTTTGATGTGCTACCACTCGAAGGGGTACCAACAGGGGTTACAAGGGTGGCCAACAGATGTGCGCTTAAGTACCACTTGTATTTCCTACGTGTATGAATCCCTCAACCACAGGTTTATGCACATAACGATAGATCTCTGTGGCCTAAAGATGTCGGAATACGTATCTACCCTAGAAAAAAAAATTAACCCACACTTTCTACCGAGGAAAGTGCTCTAAAATCACTTGTAATATACCAGATATAAAAAGTATGCAGAACAGAAATAAAATGCTAGAAATGGCAGAATAACAACAATATAACCATAACAATCACCACAATAGCACTGAAATGATATAAGAACAACAACAAAAATAGCACTTTGATTCTGAAAGCAATGTTCACAGGCCTCTTCGAGGGGGAAACCTCCAGTTGAGCAGTGCTCTATTACAATATTATCCAAGCTAGGGTTCTCATACCCTCGACTCCTATTTATATTAAATATGTCTATTAAAAGAAGCATCTAGAGGAATATCCTTCTAGAAGTGGAAGCTTCTATTAGGTCTTCTTACATCCACCTTATTCTATTTTATTGAAAGGCTTTATTAATATTGACCTTTATTACATCTGAATATATTGTTCTACCTATGTGCAAGTTAGGACCCTAACATTCTACATGGTAAAGGACACCGCACAGGCCAAGCAAGAAGGGTTAAGCCAATTGGAATTCTGATTCTAGACTGGTTGTTTTCGCAAGCACGACCCAAAACGTTTAGTCCTAAAGCAGACATCACAAGTATTTTCATGTTGGCCATATGCCCATGATAGGTTTGAGGATGAAATCTTCATTGAAAATGCTCAATACTGGGAGGAGATGGTGGCAAGGATGGATGACCCCAAGGAAACCAGATTCAAGGCTATGAGTTGGAATGAGCAAGTAACAGTCCTGGAACAAAAAATTCAGAAGACCATCAGGACAAGAGAAGAAATGAAATTAGTCGGAGCGATGGGATCACCCGAGGAAGCCATCGAAATAGCAGAGGTTTCCCAGGAAACCCCCGTATAGAATAGGAATTTCCCCAAGGTTCAAGACATGTGAGAGAGGGGGGAACTTATTTATCAACACACCTTGTAGATGATGGGTCCGATGCGGGATATCTCGAACCCCATAAGGTTGACAAGGTTTATGACTGATAGCCCAGAAGAGAGCCCGGAGGGGTTAAGCGGCCCTGATTTCGTAAACCCAGGTAACATCAATGGGTCAGATGACCCAAGATCCACAATTCCACTAGCAAGGTCGACGATAGGCATGATGACTCAACCAGAGATAGGTCAGGTAATAGTAGAAACAAGCGTGCCTAACCCTCTGGCCGAGTTTATAAATATATGTAGTGATGAATAAATCCCCAAGGCATCTCGCGGGACTCCTGTCTATGTCCAAGAGGAAAAGGAAATTGAGAAGACTCCTTATCCTAATCCTGAGGTCTAGACCCAGGAAATACCACGAAAGGAAAAATAAGACAAAAAGTTTCTCGACACAACGAACCCTGAAGCGCTGGAGACCCGAGCCAACAATCCTAAGGGTAAGTCAGAACCAGACGAGCCAAAAGGACGATCACCACAAAATGAATTCGGTGATTCGACTGTCGATGAGCAAGTAAATATCGAGTCTTTTCTTGACACCTCTATCTCGCTCGATACTCAAATTCCCGACAAGCGACAGGAAGAGGTCGGGCCTTCGAAGCACAGCAAGGAGGTTCAAGAACCTGACCTGGAACAGATATATACCACCGAGAATCTGGGAAACACACTCACATGGGGTGATCAACAGATTCTAGAGCCTATAGATGAGGTAGTCGATATTTATAAAATCTATTATGACCTAAAGAGGAAATCCATAGTCCAACGAACCACTAAGAAAAGGAGGATCACATTGGATCACTCCATCCTCATCACTACAGAGGAGAATTTGATAAACACTAAAAATTCCAGAACATTTGATCTCATCAGCATGGGGAAGGCACTCTTAGATGCCACCCTAGATAAGGCCAAACAGATGAAAAGGATTTAGTCAATGCCCTAAAATATCTATAACATTTTCATCATCTGGCTAAATACTATAAGGGCACCACTCAGACCGTGGTTTATCTGAGAAGCGAGTTCAAAGAGGCTTACAACAGGTTCACACATGAGTGACACCTTTTCACTACGAATATAGCTGAGCTCCAGGAAGACACTCTCATGGCACTCACAACATGAAAGGATATGGAGCGATGGCATGAAAGGGTGCAACAAGCCGTAGAAAGACTCGAATACATTGATGCAGTCCAGCAGGGCTGAGATAAAGAAGAACATGGCATCCAGATGTTGGGAAAAAACTGTCTTGATCATATGAAGAGATCGATTGAGTATTTGGATAAGATGTCTCAGGAACCACATAGAGAAATTCAAAAGAAATGGGAAAAATGTGAGAAACACTGGGGTAAAATCAACAAAGCAATGAAGGATATAGGACTCCCCGAGTTTAGCGACCCCGACAAATTCATCGACTTATGCGGCATAGTCGGATCGCATGCCAAGAAGGATTCATTATGGGCCGAAGAGCTAGCCATGGTGACCGATACGTTGCCAAGACAAGTGCAAAGATTTATGGAACATTTGATGAAGGCTCAAACAGTGCTACAATAGTTAAACACCAGTCTAGTAAAGTACTGAGAGCATGCGGTAGATATCAGAGGATTCTACGTGGATCCGGTGTAGTAGAATAGGTTTCAATGGGCCCAAACTTGCGAGGATATCTTTATCAGTTGGTTAGAGTATGAGGAAAGTCACCCTTTCAAATGATATCTCGAGTTGACTGTTAAAAAAACTATTAGAAGAGGACACCACATGGTGAATTTTGTTTTGTTCAAACTACACTTAGATGCTATTTTTAGTTGGATTTTATGTTATAAATAAGAACATCGACCAATTCACCAGGGTCAATAGTTGTTGCAAGAATTTTTTCTTTATGGTTGTTAATAATTATTTTGAATCTCCCTTTGAATTGAGAAGTCCTTCTGGACCAGAGAAAAGTTATTTTCATCAACTGCATGTTTGATTGGACGTGGAGAAGAACTATTTCCTATCTTGTTTCATGAATGATGTTGTAATGAGTAAGAGAAATTCATTCTGTTGTCAAGTTATCTGGTGCAATGTTTTGTTGTTCTTTGCTTTAATGATGAAGATGAATCGTTGTGTTATTATGTGATCAATGATTAAGGTAGATAGATTATTTTTCTTTCCATTATCTTATTGCATATGTGTTTTCTTTCTGGTAATTAGTATCTCAAAAAGTAATTGGATGCTCACATGGTTAATGTATTAGTACTAGGCTTGTGGTGTAAAATTGTTGTATGCATGCTTGAGCAACGAGTTATCCCAAGTTCAGCCTCTTCCCCTTAGTTAAGATTAATTCTATTTTTGTTTCCAAGTTGTTTTATATGGGCTTACATCTCATATAGGTCCCACCCAAGAGAAAATACAAAAAATAGATAGTCGAAACTGAAGGAAGAGCCTTCACAAGAAAACGTAAAGCCCATCGATAATTTTTCTGGATCACAAGATATGGAGAACCATTCCACTATTAAACGCTGCAGAGTCTAGTTGTGCCTCAGTGGTGGGTTTGGTTCCTACTGTTGAATCAAGGGATTTAAGACCCATCAACATAATTGGCGCTAGAAGGAGGGCCTGAGAATGAATGGTTGGATATATATTCTACAAAGTATTTCAAACAGCCTATAGATTCGAAACAACCCACATGCATGGCTTGTCATTCCCAAGACAACCCACACACGCTGAGTACAACGAGTAACTCACCCCAGCCCAAGGAATAACCTTTTCACCCTGAAATACATTATGCTCTTCCTCACGAGGAGATAAATCAATTCAAAATAATCACAAGAGACTAGGCCTGATAGATCGGTGTGTTGGCCTTAGCTCCCATACTCCCTCGAAGAAAAAAACAAAGCAGAACAATGGTTAGTACTCCTGACGAGGTTTTCGTGCACTCGGTAGAAGACTTAATTTATTTCGCAAGTACCGAAATCCAATATCCTCTTGATTTGATACCTGAAATGCTAGTCGGCAACATCTCTGAACCAGACGATTTTTCAGAAGAGGAGGAATTTAACTTAGAGTCTGAAGATATGGAAGGCAACAATGACCATAATGATGAAAGGGGGAACCCACCTTTGAAAAATCAACCATGGTTGTCCAGAGACTCTTTGGCCCTCTCGGGACCAGTTCATAACCTTCCCCGACATCTAGAGAAGTTACTTCCTAAGTTAGATCCCAAAACCTATGGATTGCCTGAAGATCATATCAAGAAATTTATACTAGTGATCAGGCTTATGAGTGTCCAACATGAAGACGTAGTATGAAACCTTTTCCCCTATATGTTTGAAAATTCATCTTCCACGTGGTACTTCAATCTACCGATAGGATCTATAACCAACTAGACGAAGTTCCAGAAATCTTTTCTAGACAAATTTGCCGAAGAAACTACTACGGGAGCTTCGATGGCCGAGTTGTTCTCCGCCACCATGAGTTCGAAATAAAGGGTCAAAGACTACAATCAAATATTCACGACCATATTGAACAAGTTCCAACCCGAAGGTAAGCCAACTCAGGAATTACAAATCGAATTTTATGCTAACGCTCTCCCAGCTTTTATTTCAAAGTTCATGAAAAGGGATGTTAAACGAACCCTAGCTGAGAATTTTGAAGAATCCAAAATGATAGAATTGCAGATGAAAGGGTGTAAATAAGGCCAGGAATATTTAGGTAAGAAAGACACTCAACCTCCTCTTAGGAGAGGACTCCTTTTGAATAGACCCTCTAGGAAACAAGCAAAACAGTCTCCCGACAAGGGTAATGGAGACATAGAAGATCTACAACGCATGGTTAAGAAATTATAAAACAAGATCATAGACATGAAGAGAAACATAGGGGAAGGAAACCAAGGCCAAAGGCCCTATAAGCCTTTCTTTAAAAGGAACCAACCATTCACAGCGATTGAACCTCCCCCATCTAACTTAAATATCGATCTAGGGAATGTAGCATTTGATTCTTTATGCACGTATCACCATGAAAACCACTCTGAAAGATAATTCCTTCAATGGGTGCATGCCATGAATTTCATGGCCAATCAGTTTCTAGATGAATTCTCCATGATCGAACAATAGAGTAGTTTAGTTATGAATATTGTTGACCAGGAAGAGATTGATCCACCACTAGATACAACCATGTTGATATGGGATCCCGACCTGATCATGCCTTCTGACGACCTGTTTGAGTCTCAAGAACCACCCATCGAGGTCTCGGTGGTGCAGACATGTAGTAAAGGCCCACCTGTCTCAAAATATATCACTTCTACCCAAACTTCGAGAAATAAGACAACTCTCGATCACTCAAAAACACCTTTTTCTCCCAGTTAAAAACCTCTAAGCATCCATACCCGAGAATCGCCCAAACTAGATTTCAACATAGTTGAAGATTTGAAGAAGTTAAGGGCTAACATATCAATCATGGACATATGCAGGATCCCTCAGCAGAAGGAATTCTTGCTACAATCTTTGAACTTAGTATAAGACCCTATGACTGGAAATAGTTAGGAAATAAATCTAGCTTCCACAGACCCAGTAAATAAACCAACCATGAATACTTGTACAGAAGATAAGAAGGGGAATCCTTTTGTCCCACCTTTCCTCTTAATGTTCAAAGTTTTCAACAGGAACTTCCATAATTTTTTGGTAGATTCAAGAGCATCTTCCAACGTTATGCCCTTGTCTATTTGTAAAAAATTAAATGTCATTCCTCTACAGAAAGATAAACATGTGATACAACTAGACATGACCTAGGTCAAAGTCATGGGGGAACTTAGGGATATAATGATCAGAATAGCGAAACATCCTAAATTTCTACAAGTGATTGACATCATCATGGTAGACATCCCAGAGGCCTATGGGTTATTACTAAGTCGAGATTGGTCTGAGAAGTTAAATGGGTACTTTAGCATAGATTGGGCACACCTATGGCTACCATTGAAGGGATAAGAGAATATGATCAAAATCAATAGGGAGAGATATCTGAAACATATGGTCACTGATATAGAAACCCTTAATGAACCCTCATCCACAGATTTCCCTGTGCTAGGCAATTATTCCTATGATTCCCACATCGGAAAATTTTCTCCTCTCTTATCTGATGTCCCCTTCACTCAAAAATCAGAAATGGTTTTTCAAGAGAAATCGTTGACACCGACAGAAGACACCCTCTTATGCCAAGACCTTGCATTAGAAACTATAGAACAAGATATAGGAGAGATATAAAGTAATAGGGAAGAAGAAAAGGGATATTTTCGTTCACAAATTTGGACCATATACTTTGATGGATCTAAATCGCAAGAGGGATCAGGGGCAGGATGAATCCTCAGTGATCCAAAAGGTAAACGTCATTTCCTGTCCTGTAGACTAGAATTCAAATGCACCAATAACACCATCAAGTATGAATCTCTAGTACAAGGTTTAAAGAAAGCCATAGACTTGAACGCCAAAGAATTGAAAGTTTTCGAGGACTCGGAGATTATCATTAGAGAAGTAAGGAATAATATACATTGCAATTCCCTGCACTTGAAGAATTATCATCAGGAAGTGCACAGGTTAATGGAGCAATTTGAGGCTTTCAATATTACCGTGATCCCCAGAGAAAAGAACATCCTTGTTAATTCCCTGGCCAAAATTTCTTCAAGGCTGTCACCTCTGGAAGACTATGAAGCCTCCAGATTCACTGTGGAAATATTCTACAAACCATCGGTGCCTAACAATATCTCTAATTGGAAAGTCTTTGAAGGAGATGAACAGATCATAAACTTCCTGACTAACAAAGACAATTTCAAATATTTAGCCATTGACAATGAGGTGTTCCAGGACCAAGTGACAAAAACTGATCCTTGAACAAGCCAACCTATTGGAAGATCCAAATCTCACACCATCCTGAAGGGGATAGCTAATCTAGAAAAATTGTTTGACTTGAAAGAACGCTTTAGGGGGGCTAAGAACACAAAGACCGGTAGCTCCTGTCCCCTGCATTAAACTATAAATCTCGGAACCCTGGAAAATCCAAAGAATGTGAATCTCGACAAGACCATATATAAAGAGGAAATAAAGGATTATCTCAAACTGTTCAGACAATATCAATATGTCTTCACATGGTCCTATCTTGACCTGAAAACCTACGACATATGGATCATTCAACACACTATACCGTTAAAACCTAAGGTGAAACCTTTCCAACAAAATCTCTGAAATTATCACCCATCCTTGGAACCTCTCATGTATCAGGAATTAAAAAACTTTTATATGCCAAGATCATTTTCCAGGTCAAGCATTCCACATAGGTAGCAAATCTGGTTCCTGTGAGGAAAAAGTCTGGATAAATTCTCTTATGCGTAGATTTTAGAAACCTCAACAGAGATTCAGAAAAGGACAATTACCCAGTCCTACCAATGGAGAAACTCTTGCAGACCGTGTCTGGCTTGGAGATTTTCTCTCTACTAGATGGTTTCTCAGGTTACAACCAAGTCCAGGTTTCAGAGGAGGATCGTTTAAAAACTACCTTGGTAACCAAGTGGGGAACCTTCTCTTATAAACACATGCCTTTTGGGTTAATCAACGTAGGAGCGACCTTCCAAATGGCCATGGACTTATCATTTCGGGGACTGATCAACAAGTGTGTGGAAGTGTATATAGATGATGTAACTGTGTATTCAAAGAAAAGAGAAGAGCACATCCAACACTTAACCCAAATTTTCGAAAGGTGTAGGAGATACGATATATCCTTAAATCCCAAGAAAACTATTTTTGGCATCGAGGAAGGTAAGTTTCTAGGCCACATTATATCTCAAGTAGGCATTCGCATAGACCCAGAAAGGATTAAGGCCATAGCTCAGCTCCCGTTGCCTCACAACAAGAAAGCTATGCAATCTTTTTTCGGGCAAATCAATTTCGTGAGGAAATTCACTCTCGATTTTGTGGAAACTATCAAACCATTACAAAAGATGATTCACAAAGATGTCAAATTTAAGTGGGATGATGAACAAAAGGATGCTTTTAGCAATATTAAAACATCTATATCTCGAGCCCCTGTGCTATGAAGTCTCGATTTCAATAGGGATTTCTTCCTCTATACTTTCACCTCCAACCAGTTGTTAGCTGCAGTATTGACTCATAAGGATGATGACAACAACGAGGCTATGGTGTCGTTCATGAGCACTAATCTCCAGGAAGCCGAACTTAACTATCCTATTGTTGATAAAGATGCTTATGTGGTATACAAGGTAGTAAAACACTTCAGGTATTACATCCTCAATAAACACACCAAAGTGATTGTGCCTCACCCTACGGTCCGATCCTTTTTTACTTAGAAAGAGATGGGGGAAAGAAGAGGGAACTGGATGGTAGTGGTCCAAGAATTTGATCTAGATATAAAACCTGCCAAACTAGTTAAAGGCAAGGGTTGTGCAAACTCGCAGCTGAAGCCCGGGACCAAGTAAATGAAGATTATGGATGGGAGAATGAAATGGAATTATGGTGTGGTGAATCTTCATACATTTCCCCAGGGTGAGAGTCTTGGTATGAGAATTTAACTTATCTCCTACACCACAAAACTTGTCCACAAAATCTCTACCCGAGAGAAAGGAGATCTCTCAGGTTAAAATCTTCATAATATTGCCTCATAAATTCGGTACAGTTTAGAATTAACTATGACAGGGTATTCTTAAGATGTCTTGAATGTGACTATGCAGACAAAGTTCTGAAGGAGCTCCATGATGGCCCTGTCGGTGGACATTTCGTAGGAAACACCATTGCTCATAAGATACTGAGATCCGACTATTATTGGCCCACCTTATTCAAAGACGCTTATACCTACATTAGGAACTGTAAAAATTGTCAGATAAGTGCTAGGAGAGTGAAGAGAGAAACAGTCCCCCTCCAACCAATGACTGCCTCTAGGATTTTTGAGCAATGGGGGTTGGATATCATAGGAGAAATTACACCCATTTCCTCGAAACAACGCAAGTATATACTTACTTCCACCTATTATTTCAAAAAGTGGGCAGAGGTCATCCCTCTGACTCACATAAATGAGAAGGTGGTGATCCAATTTATAAAACAACAATTGATCACGAGGTTTGGTGTCCCTTCTATTCTAGTTTTTGATAAAGAAGCTTATTTTTCTTCCACTCTACTGACATAGTTTTCTCTAGACAAAGGAATAATAATTAGGTACTCTGCAAATTATTATCCATAGGGAAACGCGGTGGAAGAATCAACCAATAAGAACCTAGTGATAATATTAAAAAATAAGGTTGCAGATAACCAGAGGAATTGGCATAATCTACTCCATAACGCTCTGTGGGCCAATAGGGTCACAACCAAGGAAGCTATAGGAAATTCCCTGTACTTCCTGGTTTACAGATAGGAAACCATTCTCCCAAATGGGATTTATCTTCCATCTCTTCAACTATCCCAATATTCCAACGCGGAACCCTCATCGATCATACAACAAAGAATTGATACTCTGCTCATGCTAGAAGAAGATAGAAGAAAGGCTAAGTCAAAGTTTCTAGCCCACCAATAGATAGTGAAAAGATGGTTTGATAAGAATAAATATAAAGAAAAGAATTTTGAAGTAGGAGACTTAGTCCTAAAATGGGATAGAGCAAATGAGACAAAAGGGAAGCATTCTAAGTTTCAAAATATGTGGCTTGGACCTTTCCAGGTGGCTGAGAAGATTGGGGAAGGCACTTATCGGTTACAGAATCTGAGGAAGGAACCTGAGGCCCTCCCAGTAAATGGCCAAGCCCTCAAACAATATTTCCAATAATAATAATAAAAGTATCTTGTTTTAGTGTTTTCATGATTTCAGAATACTTATACAACACAAGAAGCATCAAGGAACTTGTGGTTGCTTTGAGGATCTCTCCATCTAACCCGCGCAAATGAGCAACTTTGAAGAAATTCTAGAAGTGTTTTCTTAGTGGTTTGGTAAGACCTTAAGGGAAATAAGGAAAGCCAGAAAGGAATACACAAACCCAAACACAAAGCTAACAAAGGGTCCACCTAACCATCTTACTTTGCGAAATAAATAGATGTCACCCTCTCTCACTCGCTCAAGGTATCATGCCGAAATAGAATGGACATTATCAAAAGAGTGATCAGTAGGAGAGGGTATGCATATATCTTCACCAGGGCTATGGACGCTCATTGGCAGCAGAGCAAGGTCTTTGATGTCGGGGTGACTCCGCCGGGGCTATGGACACTCGTTGGTAGTGGAGCAACACCAAAGAGAATGAGTAAAGGTAACTAAGGGCTTCATGCCAATGAATGCTTTGCTATAATTTTGTAAAAGGGGGGAATAAGTCAGGGTTACAGGAAACAAAGGAGGAATAAAGGTCAAAACCCCACGGGTAGACCCAGAAGCATTTCAAATTGCAAAGGTAAAAGAGGCTCTGATTTAAAACCAGGAAAGTTTCTCCACCAACTTTCGTACCAGACGAGCATGAATGAAGAACATAGATTCTGCTTTCACCCAGTGAATTTCCATTTGTTGAGCACTCAACACACCCTAAAAAGTCTACATAAAATTTCACTTGTTGGGTACCACTTGATCTTTTGGCATTGTCTGATATGAAAAATGTGTCTTTTTCTTATAATTTTTTATTCTCGTTAATTATTTAAAATCTTACTTGGACATATGAGAATCATTAACTTAAAAGACTAATATCTAAATTAGAGAAATTACAGTCAAAGTTTTTTCGGACGCGCTTAAAGAATTTGGCATAAGAAAGGATTAAGCGTGAAAGAAAACGCTAGAGAGAACCAAAGTTGCCGAGCCCCGATCTTTGTCAATGTCGGTGAACAGACGTTTTCTTTCGCAAAAGAACTTCACCAAGGATATCACCGATGATTGGTTCTCTTGGCATCGGTGAAAGGTTGAAAGAATAAGCATTGAACAAAAATGAAATAATAATCGTTGATCCCCGAATTCTGAAATGTTTTCGGTATTGAGACATTCGAAGCATGATAACCCACGAAGAAACTGCGCACTAGTTTTATTCCCAAAGGCCGATCCCCGATACTCTCTCGGCATCGGCAGTCGTAGTGTCAAGCTTAGTTTAGTGTGTTCGACTTAAACAAAGTCCCGAGTCCGACCATTACCCATAATATAAGTTCCCGGTCGTTAGTTCCCTATATCCTGAGTCAGTGGCGCTGCATCGATACCGTACGATGAAGTCAATCGACATTGGAAGTTTTCTCAGGAGAATACCGACAGAAACATGCATAAGAATATCGTTGATTCCCGATTTTCCCACTAAGAAGACGACGTGATGGGACGTTTTAGTTCTAAGATACGCTAGATACGATGCATTTAAAGGTTAATTAATTCCAGAATCTTGCACTAGTTGCTAATTCATGCGTGAATCAAAAGGACCGCTTGAACTTGCCGATACAGTGCATTCCCCCCCCCCTNTTTGCAAATATTCGGTGGTAGATTGTTTTTAATTTCACCCATTACTTGTATTATCTGGTTGATACGACTGGTAGGATCTCTCCTGTTATATTCTCTAAGTCATTGAAAACATGATTCTTCTGTGCACGAAGGAATCTGGATCATCTGGATGAGTGAGACGAGCAGTCCGAGGATAACTTCCAAGGTCCAGTGAGTATAAAAACAAAATTTTAGCAAGTGTTTCAGGTATGTACCGGTCTATGGATGTTTTATGCTTCATTTCATACGTCTTATCCACTATCACTATGTACACCTGCCTAAATATTGTTTCGGTTGCAGGAACGATGCCTCCAAAGAAGCCCACCACCAGGAAATCTCCAAGAGAACCAAATCTATAGGAACCAGAGGTGGGAGAAGGTTCCTCCCCAGCAGTGGTGAGATAATTAGAATTTTCTCCAATACTAGTGCCCATCATCAAAACCGCCACCAAGAAATCTTTTGTTCAACCCCCAACCTTTGGAGACACAGAGACAAACATTGGGACCAAGACAGTATTCCCACATTGGGAAGAAATTTTCAAGTATATTAAGCGAGAAGAACTCCCTGAATATACCCCGCACAATGATCCTGATATGAGAAGACTCGATGATGAAGTCCTCTTGAATGTTCAAAATGCATACCTACACATGGTGGCGAGCAGGACTATGGTATTTCCTTGCATTGAACTATTGAAATGGTTTATTGATCACACCGACACACAAATTTTTTTGATTAACGACGACAACGGTGGGTGTGTCAGGGTTTTCCTTCCAGTAGAAGTGCAAAATTACTACAAGCTCAGAGAGCCGGAAGAGCGGTTGAATACTGATTTTGTTTTGAGATTCTATGAGAAACATGACACCAGTAAGGTGATGTCTTCTTGGTGGAGAGAGGATAAAAAGATCACCAATCAAACCTCCAGCTGGTACCCGACGACCAACCTTAGAGATCCTTACATCTATCTAATGGTCCTCCTCTGCAGATTGCATGGGGAAAAAGATTGCTCCGGGTTTTCAGAAGCTTGGATGCCTCTAGCGTATACCATGGCCATTTCTGGGATAGGTTTTAACTGAGATGCAATCATCTCCAAACAAATGAGAACCTACATCTGACAAGCTCAGAGGTCAAAAGAAGGATAAACCCCATCCTTTTACATGGCATCTTATCTTTTGGATGTCATCTGTGCTAGAAATGATTTCGCTAGAATGAACTTAAGCTGGTATACCTCAGATCTCTCAGTCCATGTTTATTTCGACATCTTATGGGAGAACAGATACAAGAAATCCTACTCTCGCATATAGGACCAGTTTATCGCACACATTCATTTTTTTTTGTTCAATAAAGAATGCCCAAGGCTGTCAGATGCAACCAAAAATATTATATCAAGGGTTGGCCACTGGTATCTCGATGAGCGCCATACCTACATCAGGGTTTTCGGTGCCACTAGAGCACCTCATCTACTACCTTTATATATCCCTGATCGACTAATAGTAGGGAAAATTTGTTATTAGAGCATCCTGCAAGGTTACAATGCTACTTTTGTAAAGGATAAGAAGTGGGCCTTCATACCTTATGGGTTCCATGTTGGTTTCTACATGGTAAAGGACATCGTGCAGGCCAAGCAAGAAGGGTTAAGCCAATTGGTATTCTAATTCCAGACTGGTCGTTTTCACAAGAACGACCCAAAAGGTTTAGTCCTAAAGCATGCATAACAAGTATCGTCATGCTGGCCATACACCCTTTATAGGTTTGAGGATGAAATCTTCACTGAAAATTCTTAATACTGGGAGGAGGTGGTGGAAAGGATGGTTGATCCCAAGGCAAACAGATTCAACGCTATGAGTTGGGATGAGAAAGCAACAATCCTAGAACAAACAGTTCAGGAAACCATCATGAAAAGATAATAAATGATATCAGTCATAGCGGTGGGATCACCTGAGGAAGCCATCGAAACAACAAAGGTTTCCCAGGAAACCCTGATACAGAACAAGAATTTCCCCAACGTTCAGGACGTGTGAGAGAGAGGGGCACATATGTATCAACATGCCTTGCAGATGATGGGTCAGATGTCGGATATCCCAGACCCCATCAGGTTGACAAGGTTTCTGATTGATATCCCAAAAGATATCCTAATGGGGTTAAGTAGCCCTGATCCACAATGACACTGGCGAGGTCGATGACAGGCGTGACGACTCAAGTAGAGAAAGGTCGAGTATCAATAGAAACAAACACGCCTAACCCTCTCACCGAGTTTATAAATATATAGTGATGAAGAAATCCCTGAGGCATATCACGGGACCACTGTGCATGTCCAAGAAGCAAAGGGACCTGAGAAGACTTCTTATCCTGATCCCAAGGTCCAAACCTAGGAAATCCCATGAAAGGAAAAATAAGCCGAAAATTTTCCCCACACAATGAACCCCGAAGCACCGGAGACTTGAGGCCACGATCCGAAGGGTAAGTCAGAACCAGATGAGCCAAAAGGAGGATCCCCACAAAAGGAAGTCAGTGATTCGACTATCGATGAGCAAGTAAATATCAAGTCTTTTCCTAATGCCTTCCCGCTCGATACTTAAATCCCCGACAAGAGACAGGCAGAGGCCGAGCCTTCGGAGAACAACAAGGAGGTTCAAGAACTTGAATTGGAACAGATATATACCACCGGAAATCTAGGAAACACACTCACATGGGGTGATCAGCAGATTCCTGAGCCTGTAGATGAGGTAGCCAATATTTATGCAATCTCTTATGACCGAAAGAGGAAAGCCATAGTCTAACGAACCGTGAAGAAAAGGAGGATCACGTTGGATCGCTCCATCCGCATCACTACAAAGGAGAATTTGATAAAAACTGAAAATGCCAAAACATATGAGCTCATTGGCGTGGGGAAGGCACTCTCAGATGCCACCCTGGATAGGGCCAAACATGATGAAAAGGATTTAGTCGTCGCCGTGAAGGAGCTAGAACATTTTCTTCATCTAGCTGAATACTATAAGGGCACCACGCAGACCATGGTTTATCTAAGAAGTGAGTTCGAAGCGGCTTACAATAGGTTCACACTCGAGCGACACTTGTTCGTTGTGAAGATAGCTGAGCTCCAGGAAGACACTCTCATGGCACTCGCAACATGCAAGGATATGGAGTGATGGAATGAAAGAGCACAACAAGCCGTAGAAAGACTCAAATACATCGATGCAGTCCAGCAGGGCCGAGATAAAGAAGAACACAACATTCGGATGTTGGGAAAAATCAGTCTTGATCGTATGAAGTGATTGGCCGAGTATTGGGCTAAGATGTCTTAGGAACCACACAGAGAAATTCAAAAGTAATGGGAAAAATTCAAGAAACATTGGGGTAAAATCAACAAAGCAATGAAGGATATAGGACTCCCCGAGTTCGACGACCTTGACAACTTCATCGACATATGCGACATAGTCAGATCACATGCCAAGTAGGATTCACTATGAGTCAAAGAGCTAGCCAAGTTGACTGATACGTCGCCAAGACAAGTGCCAATATTTATGGAACATCCAATGAAGGCTCAAACCATGCTACAATAGTTAAACACCAGTCTATTGAAGTACCCAGTGCATGCGGTGGAGATGAGAGGATTCTACGCGGCTCCAATGGAGCAACATAGGTTTCCATGGGCCCAAACTTGCGAGGATTTGTTTATCAGTTGGCCAGAGTATGAGGAAAGTCACCCTTTCAAGTGATATATCAAGTTGATTGTTAAAGAAACTGTTAGAAGAGGACGCCACGTGGCAAATTTTGTTTTGTTCAAACTACACTTAGCCGTTATTTTTAGTTGTATTTTATGTTATAAATACGAACATTGACCAATTCGCCAGGGTCGATGGTTGTTGCAAGAAATTTTTCTTTCTGGTTGTTAATATTTATTTTGAAGCTCCCTTTGAATTGAGAAGTCCTTCTGGACCAAAGACAAGTTATTTTCATCAACTGCATGTGTGATTGGATGTGGATAAGTATTATTTCCTATCTTGTTTCATGAATGATGTTGTAATGAGTAAGAACAATTAATTTTGTTCTCAAGTTATTTGGTGCAATGCTTTGTTGTTATTTTCTTTAATGATGAAGATGAATCATTGTGTTATTATGTGATGAATGATTATGGTAGATGAATTATTTTTCTTGCCATTATCTTATTGCATATGTGTTTTGTTTCTGGTAATTAGTATCTCAGACAGTAATTGGATGATCACATGGTTAATGTATTAGTACTAGGCCTATGGTGTAAAATTGTTGTCTGTATGCTTGAGCAACGGGTTATCCCAAGTTCATCCTTTTCCCTTTAGTTAAGCTTAATTATATTTTTGTTGCAAAGTTGGTTTATACCAGCTTACATCTCATATCAGTCCCACCCAAGAGAAAATACAAAAAAGAGATAGTCCAAACTGAAGGAAGAGCCTTCACAAGAAAACATAAATCCCATCGATAATTTTGTCGGATCACATGATCTGGAGAACCATTCCACTATTAAACGCCACATAGTCTAATTGGGCCTCAATGGTTGGTTTGGTTCCTACCGTTGAATCAATGGATTTAAGACCCATCAATAGAATTGGTGCTAGAAGGAGGGCCTGAGAATGAATGGTTGGATATATATTCTGCAGAGTATTTCAAACAACCTATAGATTCAAAACAACCCACATGCATGGCTAGTCATTCCCAAGACAACCCACACACGTTGAGTACTCCTGAAACGAGTAACTCACCCCAGCCCGAGGAACAACCTTTTCACCCTGAAATACCTTACACTCTTCCTCACGAGGAGGTAAATCCTCACAGATCAGTGCGTTGTCCTTAGCTCCCATACTCCGTTGAAGAAAACAACAAAAAAGAACAATGGTTAGTACTCCCGACAAGGTTTTCTTGCACTTGGTAGAAGACTTAATAGATTTCACAATTACCGAAATCCAATATCCTCTTTATTTGATACCTGAAACACCAGTCGGTGACATCTCTGAACCAGACGATTTTTTGGAAGAGGATGAGTTTAACTTAGAGTCTGAACATATGGACGACAACAACGACCATAATGATGAAAGGGGGAACCCACCTCTGAAAAATCAACCCTGGTTGGCCAGAGATGCTTTGGCCCTCCCAAGACCAGTTCATAACCATCCCTGACATCCAGAGAAGTTGCTTCCTATGTTTGATCCCGAAACCTATGGATTTCCTGAAGATCATATCAAGAAAATTATACTAGTGATCAGGCTCATGAGTGTCCAACATGAAGATTTAGTATGAATAATTTTCCCCTATATGTTTGAAAATTCATCTTCCACATGGTACTTCAATCTGTCGATAGGATCTATAACTAGCTGGACGAAGATCTAGAAATATTTTATAGACAAATATCCCAAAGAAACTACTACGAAAGATCTGATGGCCGAGTTGTTTGCTGCCACCATGAGTTCGAAAGAAAGGGTCAAATACTTCAATAAAATATTCACGACCATCTTGAACAAGTTCCAGCCCGAAGCTAAGCCAACTCAGAAATTGCAAATCGAATTTTATGCTAACGCTCTCCCAACTTCTATTTCAATGTTCGTTAAAAGGGCTGCTAAATGAACCCTGGTTGAGAATTTTGAAGAAGCCAAAACGATTGAATTCCAGATGAAAGGGTGTAAAGAAGGCCAGGTTTATTTAGTTAAGAAAGAATCTCAACCTCCTCCCAGGAGAGGACTCATTTTGACTAGACCGCCAGGGAAACAAGCAGAACAAACTCCCGACAAGAGTAATGGATACATAGAATATCTACAATACATGGTTAAGAAATTATCAAACGAGATCATAGACATGAAGAGAAACACAGGGGAAGGAAACCAAGGCTAAAGGTCCTATAAGCCTTTCTTTAAAAGGTAATCATCGTTCAAGGCGATTGAACCTCCCCCAACTAACTTAAATATCGATCTAGGGAATTTAGCATATGATTCTTTCTGGACGTATCACCAGGAAAACCACTCTAAAAGAGACTTCCCTCAATGGGTGCATGCCATGAATTTGATGGCCAATCGGTTTCTAGATGAAGTCTCCCTGACCGAATAATCGAGCAGTTCAGTCATGAATATTTTTAACCAGGAAGAGATTGATCCACCACCAGATAAAGCCATGATGATATGGGATCCCGACCTGATCTTGCCTTCCGACGACCTGTTTGAGTCTCAAGAAATAGTATGAGGTAAGTCACCCTTTCAAGTGATATCTCGAGTTGACTATTAAAGAAACTGTTAGAAGAGGATTCCACATGGCGAATTTTGTTTTGTTCAAACTACACTTAGCCGTTATTTTCAGTTGGATTTTATGTTATAAATAATAACATCGACCAATTCGTTAGGGTCAATGGTTGTTGCAAGAAATTTTTCTTTCTGGTTGTTAAGAAATATTTTGAATCTTCCTTTGAATTGAGAAGTCCTTCTGGACCAGAGACAAGTTATTTTCATCAACGACATGTGTGTTTGGATGTGGAGAAGAACTATTTCCTATCATGTTTCATGAATGATGATATAATGAGTAAGAGCAATTAATTATGTTGTCAAGTTATATGGTGCATTTTTTTGCTGTTCTTTTCTTTAATGATGAAGATGAATCGTTGTGTTATTATGTGATGAATGATTATAGTAGATGAATTATTTTGCTTGCCATTATCTTATTGCATATGTGTTTTCTTTTTGGTAATTAGTATCTCATACAGTAATTGGATGCTCACTTGGTTAATGTATTAATACTAGGCCTATGGTGTAAAAGTGTTGTCTGCATTTTTGAGCAGTGGGTTATCCCAAGTTCAGCCTCTTCCCCTTAGTTAAGATTAATTCAATTTTTGTTGTCAAGTTGGTTTATACCTACTTACATTTCATATCAGTCCCACCCAAGAGAAAATATAAAAAAAAGAGAGTCCAAACTAAAGGAAGAGCCTTCAAAAGAAAATGTAAATCCCATCGATAATTTTTCCTGATCACAAGATATAGAGAACCATTCCATTATTAAATGTTGCAGAGTCTAATTGGGCCTCGGTGCCAGGTTTGTTTCCTACTGTTGAATCAAGGGATTTAAGACCCATCAACAACCTCTTCATTCTATCATTATCCAACTATAAGATAAGGGTTATTTCCATTTTTTTTTGGCACTTAGACCCTAGATTTTTCATTGGCTTTAGTTTTTTCTTATGTTTTTATCATTTACTCTTCCATGCAACTTGAAAGGATTATTTTTGGCACGAAATGAGAGCGGATATATAACACAGAAATATATAAATATATTGCAATAGATCCAATAATATAACAAAGGCATATCAGAGATAAAACCATAAACACATAGATACAATAAATACACAATTTCTATTAATGAGAGAAATGTACAAAATTGTAGAAATATAGAGTGAAAGACTCGCTAGAATTGTGTCAACTTATCTCCGAGAAGAGATGTGATGGCTACTCACATTCATAAGAAGAAGATTGTTACAATGACGATCTAAGGCATTTTTAACATAAATAAAATCTAAAACCCTAACCCCGAAAGATGAAAAGCCAATAGTTGTGTGGACCCTGTTTTGGGTAGTTTGGTGTATCAACTTCTTGGGTGCATAAATTTGGCATACGATCTTTGTTTGGGGCGCACGATAGCTCATTGGAAAGGTATAGTTGAGGAGATTAATTTTGGGGACTCAATCAGAGCCTTTGGCTATATTTGAGGTGACATATCCAAAAACAATCTTCATTTAGGTCCTCAAAATGGCCCCAGAAGTTTAGGAACCAAAAAACTACTAAAAATAGTAAGTTGCCAGAAAACTGTTTTGATCCAGTTGGAATAGGTGGGTGGCCACTGATATCCACCTGGATCAATCCTCCCTCCTTAGGAAGAAATTTTCTACATTGCGTTGAGTTCCTGGAGGAGAGGGGAAAGCACTTGTTGAATATGAACCTTGATGATTTGTTTGCCTTGTTAGAGAATTTGTGATGCTTAGCTTGTTGAAGGCTGTCACGAACATGTGGCTGGAAGGGTTGGAAATTTTTAACCAGTATGACTACATGAGATGACTATGTGCAGAAGGATTCTTTGCAATTGGTTTCAATCTTTTCGACATGCTTCTGATGAATAGAAGGTGCATGGATTGAGGCTGGAGTGGTTGCGGTGTTGGTTTGTTCACATTTTGAACAGATTGTGAAGAAGATGAATTTTTTAGTATGATATACTACCTTGCGACACTATTTAGGTGGGACAATAGTTGGAACTACCTATGGCATCCCGTAGAGATTATCCCCCAGAGTAACAATGACACTATGGGGTCAAGACTCATAAATAACATGGCACTTCCCCATATATGTCTAGAACAAAATAACATCACAAAAATCCATTGGGGATACATCACATAATACCTCATCCTTGAAGGGTTGGATTCCGTATGACAATCGACACTATTGGCTGAAACAAAGATCACATCCCTGGTGAAGCCACCTAATGTTGTATGGCTATAGGTGTGGTGTTGTCGACAATCCCAACTATTTGGCAACCACTGTTGAGATGAGGTTCTTATGGCTTCCTCTATCAACAATGAAATTCAATGAGGTCCCCTTCACCCACATCTGAGAATGAAAGAGGTGCTCCTTGTCTTCAGGAACTGTTGGTTCTTCTGGTTGAATTGTTGCGGTTGAGACAGTATAAGTGGGGTCTGCGTCAATGATCTATCTTTTTCCAGTATTTTCTTAATCATATTATGAATTAGGGTTCAACTCCTTGTCTTTTATCTCGACCACTAATGACTGTTTTGAGTGACATTCATCGGTGTTGTTCCAGGGGATTTTTTGGAAATTGCACCATTTTTTAGTGTCCTTCGTCTTTTCGTTACCCTTCTTTTCCTATGGCTTGGACTGGTTTTGTGAAGGCTGGTTGTTAGGGATGTATTTACCATAATTTGGTTGTTGTTTATTTACAAACATGAATTCCTGCTTGTTATGGTGCTTAAATTTTTGCTCGCTTTTAACAACATATCGATAAGAAACACTGAGTGATGAGATGTCTAGAAAACTTGTTACAGTTTGGATGTATCTTTGTAGAGCCCCACGGTATTTCAAAACTAAATTTCACTCAGATTCTTTGATACCCATCTTGGTGTGCAAGGTATGGAAGGAATTGGTGAACTCTATCACGGCTTGGCCCCTCTCTTGATGCAACGTGGTCCATCTCATGTACTAGTCTTCATAGTTTCCAACAAGGTAATATTGTTCCTTGACTAGATCCACAAAAAAATACCAAGTGGGATCGACCCCATATATTCCAGACTCCTTTGTGGAAATTTTCTCCTAGTAAGTTTCCCAACAATGTTTGACATTGGGGAGAGACTTAAGGAGTGTGAAGGTGATCTTTCCCTATCAGAAAAATTGTGAAAAGAGAAATAACCTTCTAGCAGATTTAACTATTTGTCTAGGGCATCTCTATCTGACCTTCAAATACAAGAATATCAAAATTAACATGGACCTTGAAAGGAGAGGTGATTCCAAAGTGGCCTCTTGATGAATATGCACCTACTACTATAGGTAGGCATTGAAGGATGTGGGAAAAATTCTCTGTCATTTCGTCCCTCTGTCATGTGAGAGCTTGCTCAAGCAACAGATCGATAGAATCTTCTGCTCCATCATTTTTCTTTTCTTCCACAATGGAGGGTTTCTTGGGCATGCGAGAGCTAATTTCCTCAATAGAGGCAAGATCAATACCCAACTTTATATACTCGTACCTCATCGGGGACATGCACTAAAAAATGATCAAGAGAAGCCTTCTCTGGTACCATTGATCCATATTATTTTCGGCACGAAATGAGAGCGGAGATATAACACGGAAATATAAATAGATATTGCAAGAGAGACAATAATATAACATGGGTATATCATAGATAAAACCATAAAAATAGAGATAAAATAATACACAATTTCTATTAATAAGCGAAATGTACAAAATTGTAGAAATATACAGTGAAAGACTCGTTATAATGGTGGCATCTTATCTCTGAGAAGAGATGTGACGGATACTCGCATTTGTAAGAAGATTATGTTTACAATGAGGATAGAAGGCATTTTTAACATAAATAAAATCCAAAACCCTAACCCCAAAAGATGAAAATCCAACAGTTTTTTGGACCCCGTTTTGGGTAGTTTGGTGTATCAACTTCCCAGGGGCCTAACTTTGGCATACAATCTCTGTTTGGGGAACATGATAGCTCATTGGAAAGGTATCATCGAGGAGATTAATTTTTGGGGATAAATAATAGTATTATAATAAAATTTAGGTTCTATATCCCAAAAATTATTCTTTTAGGCCCTCAAAATGGCCCCAAAAATTTAGGAACCGAAACATTGCTAAAAATAGTAAGTTTCTAGAAAATTGTTTTGAGCTAGTTGGAATAGGTGGTTGGCCACCAATATCCACCTGGATCATTATTTGACCACATATTTTTTCATGGATTTTTTTTTTCCTAGTGAAAAAGGGTTTGTGGTTCACCTAGATGACTTGGTAATTCCATTTGGGCTTGATATTGTTCGCAAGATAGCTAGAATCATTACAAGTGTTGTGTTTTGTTTAATCTTTTAGCTATTCCAAGGGTAACTACGTTACATTCCTTTTGTTTCTTCAATCCTATGGGTGAGAAAAATATTTTTTACTGATAGAGGATAAATTTATTGGATGCATAAGTCAAATGCTTGGATTTGGAGAATTTGAGATCAGAGAATTTGTTTAAGAACATGATTTTTGTTTACTTACCCATTTATTAATCTATGGTTTTTCATTTTTGAATTCTTCTTGTTATGCCCAGATCCTAGGGATAACTAAGTATATGATGTCTTGAGGGCCTTAGGTTGCATACATGGAGTACCGAGAGATATCATGACCAATAATGTTCACTTGCAGAGACAAAGACCCACCTCGCCACCATAGCTCTAGGTTCATCACGACGGTATCCACCACATCAACTCGCTTCTAGAAGACATTAGGTATTTCTCCATGAGGTACAATCCAGGTATTATGGTGAGTGTCATTTCAATATTTGAGGCATTTGAGTTTATTGCATCTATTATTTCTTTTGATTATGTAACATTTTCTTGGACATTATGCTCTTTTCCCTATTTTACTTTGGTGGTTGGCATTGCACCCTAGCAAGTGGGTCACCATTAGGGATATGTTTTCTATTGGGAGTTCCTCTTTAAGATTCATCATGCCATTCCCAACCATACTTGTTTCTTTCCATACTTCATCCCCTCATCTCCTTCCCTTTTGGGATTTTTGGGTATATTGACCCAAGAAGGGGTTGTCCCTCATTTTATAGGAAGAAGGGGTTGAAGGCCTAGAGGATTGTAGCTGGAAAAAGATAAAATCCAATCATTAACCTTCTAGATGCTTTCCTAGGGATCCCAAGGACAATGAAATGTCTCTCATAAGAAACTGATGGGACCCTTGAAAAATAAATAATACAAAATTGCAACCAAGGTGGGGCATGTGTGGGCACTCTTTTTAATACTTACGTAGAATCCCAACACATGTTTTAAACTTGGGGAAATAATGATGTGACCAGGGTAGACTCAAGGTGGGAAAATTTTTTCATTCTTACGTAGAAGCCCCACATTGGCTTCATCCTGGAAACATCTTAAAATAATAAAAGAAAATAAATGGGCTTGGAAAAAGGTTACATTGAAAATGAAGGTGCAACACACCCTCTACAAAGGAACCCATATATGAGACACTACAACCCTTTGTATGTCATGATCCCCATGCCAAAAAATCCCCCCCCCCATCCATGACACCTCATCTACATGAATTATAAGGAGGTCCCCTTGGGAAACACTCCTAAACCTTAGGAACGTTTCACCCAATAGGTCGCTTTGTCAACCCTCCCATACCTAAACTTGGAAAATTGCATAGGGTCTTTAAGAATTTGTTTATTTTGATGAGATAGTTTAGACGTGATTTCTTAGATGGATCTCTTATTGATTTGATTTACTCATCATGACGCATTTGACTTTATACCCTTGGAGGGCATATCCATTTTTCTTTGTTGGACCTAGTTGGTGGAAAATTTTGGAAGAACCCTAGCTTGGGCTTCCATGGGGATCAAATTCCACATGTTGGATGACAAGGGCCCACACTTCCGATAATGATGAAATTCCTTCACATGCCTAGAGGACACCTTGGAGGATCTTTCCTAGCCCATACATTCCAAACGACTTGCTTGAAAGGGCCAAAACATCACCTTTTGAGGGGTTGACGTCACCTAGGGATATGTTGTGGTGGTGATGATGTATATCTGAAATATTTTGAGGAAGAGGCCTTTGTATTGTGGAATAAAGGATTAGGTTAAAGACAATTTTCCTTTATTATAGGCCTAGCACTCCCTTCTCCAACTCAATGACTTGACCAAAAGTGTCAAATGTTTCCCAAAAGAGGGGTGACATCATGTTTCTAGGGTTTCTCTTATGTGCAAAATATGAATTGAATAATATTAATTTTTTAAAGGGGAAAGATAAGGGTTTTGACCCATTATATTATTTTTTACCCTAATTTTTGTGGAAAAACATGTTTTAGAACATTTTGTATAAATAGAGATCATTTGTATCTCATTTTATCATAGCTCTCCCATTGTGAGAAGACTAATGGATGAATTTGTTTTTAGACATGATAATTTTGGTATCTCTCTCTCTTGAAAATGAGTCTTGGTGTTATGTTTTGGTAAATGGATTAGGCTAAGTGGTGCGCGCCTCTTGGAGGCCTCTTTACCTTCTCTTGAATGGTAAATGTTTGGTGAACTAGGGTTTGATCACTCTCTCTCTCTTGGAATTGGTAAGGAAAATCTTGATTTGTTAGTCATTTTTTTCTTGTTATTGGTTATTGTTAGTTGAAAACCTAGGAGGAGTATGTTCCATACACCCTCCATTAAGCTTCATCTCATTTTCTAAGTTTATAAGTCATTTTTTTAAGGGTTTCTAGGAGAAGTACAAGTGTGTATACCCTCATAGATTCGCCCTAGTTTGATTGGAACTCCCTAGGGAGTAAGAGGATTTACACCCCTAGGTATTTTTCTGGTCTAAATTGTTACTTAAATAATCCATTCACCCATATTTTAAAGGCACTAATCTGATTTTTGCATTGGAGAAATAAATTGTTTTCCTTGGTAAACATGTTCTAGTGAGATATCAATCTTGTTTAAGTTGGAAACTTGTGTGGATGCCTTGAGGTTTCTAAACCATATAGGGCGTCTTAGTTCTCTTGATATTCTTGGATTTATAACAACTTAAAATCTACAGCCATTAGGGCTGCAACAAATAATCTTGTTTTCTTGATTTTAACTTGCAATTTTATCATGGAAATTTGCTAGTAAGCCATTGTTATTATTCTACGACTAATTCGTGAACTTTTGGTTGGATTACTTTCTCTTTTCATGGTTAAAATTTTATTCTGTATAAAATCACTGCTATAGCCACTTGGCTGTCATAAATATACTCTGAAAACTTATCATTACAACCATCTAATACCACTAACGTTGTGCTAAAGTGTTGAGAACTTATCTACATGTTTTATGCTTCATAAATCAACTAATATTTGATACTTTAAGTGGTTAAATATGTGGTAGTTACTTGATTTCATTACTGATATTTTTTTTTGTTGAATATTTCAATTAGGTATAACGAGCTTAATTTTCTTGTCCACCTAACATATACTTCATACAATTGGTTTTTATTGTGTCTCGGGAAGGTACAAACAATCTCAGAGGTATCCAAGGACTTGGAAATATTAAACCACTCACGAGACTCATTCTCAAGCCTTATTGCATATAGAAACTTGACATATAGGGGATTTAATTTCATCATCTCACTTTCCGTCTCATTTCCCCTAGGGTCAATGAGGATTCCCCCCTTGAGGTGATCACTTCACCTCTAAAGGGATGGGAATACCTATCTAAGGTGACAGTGGGTAGGTGTTCTCTTAGTTTTCACCATATTGTGGTTTGGGTTGGGATTTTTCCAACCTACAACTTGTGTGATAACATTTTGGTGTCATTTCCGGGGAGGATTTTGAATCCTCTTTTGTGCCTTAACGACATTTTGGCAAGCTACCATCCCAAATCCTTTACCTCTATCTTTCCTAGTGACTCAACTTGAAGTAAATTCCCTTTCCACCTTTGGTGATATTTTCTTGAAGCTCATATGGCGACTCCACCTTCCAAGAATTCGTCTCCCATTAAGACTTTTCCCCCCAGGGAGATTCAAACTTTCTAAGGTCTACCAAAGACGGCCTCCTCTCGAGTCTCCTGTTTTCAAAACCCTTTTTCATGGTACCCTTCACCTTGCTCCAATTGATCACCCTTGGGAAAAATACATTTATAAACCCTTGAACATGGCCACCATCCCTAGATACCCCAACACAATGTTGAAATAGTCTAAAAAATGGTTTCCAAAGTTTCTAGGAAACAATGTCATTACTATTGATGATCATCTTTACACCATAGATAGAGACATGGAAAATGTTGAAGTGGAACATGAGGGTGTACCAATGAAGCTACTAGCCTCATCATTGACTGAAAATTATTAGAGATGGTTCAAAGGCTTACATGAAAATCACATAACATCTTATGAGGATTTTCCAAGTTATTCAAGAACATATGGACAACAAAGAAAGACAATGGGATTCTTGTAGATTAGTTTAATCAGATAAAGAAAAAGGAGAATGATATAGTGAGTGAATTTGACAACAGTTTTGGCAGGTTGTACAGTCAGATTCTAAAATATTTGCATCCTATAGCTACAGATGTTTGTCTCCTCTACTTGAATGCATTTGATGGGACATTTGATTTAATTCTGAAGGACAAGAACCCCGCCACCTTGGCACAATCGAAATAGTACAGTGCATATATTGAAGAAAATATCCTTGACTCAAAGGTTGATCCTTTTTAGTATCCTCGTGTCAAAGAAGAAGTAAATACTAAGGATTCTAGTGGGAGTGCTCTTGATCCAATTGCCCTCTTGAATTAGAAGATAAATCAGATGAGTACCCAATTCATCCAAGCTCATAATCAGATCATCGGTAGATTAACCACTGTGGAAAGAAATTAATCTACCCCCATACCTCAATTTTCTAGACAATAGAGAGATGCAACGGGTTGGAAACCAATGCCTCAACAAGAGGCAAAGGCCGTTGATAATTTGAACCTAGCTGGAATGGTCAACGTCGATCAGACACCATGGTGTTCTCCATGTCAAGAACCTCAATGAGAGGATAAATTTCCCTGACAAGATGAAGACTCTCTCGACAATATGAACGTCATGGATATGATTTGTAACCTCCAAGAGGAGGAGGTCACATAGGAACAAATTGACGAGGAAAACTATGGGTGTTAAACCAGTTTACAAACGATTAGAGAAAGGAATCGAGGAAGAGAGAATATTTGACATACACTAGAATAAATAAATATCCATCCCCTCAGCCACAAGCAACCACTCCTCTTCCATCTACAAAGAAGGTGGTACCACCACTTTCACCTCCAGCACATCAGTTTCTTCCAAATATAACTCCAACAGAAGATGAGATTTAGTTGAGCATAGACATTGCAACCATGTTTGGGAAGTTGAATATGATGGTCCCTGCAATAGAAATGTGAAAAATCCCTTCCATGAGAAGAGAAACATTGAAGTTATTACAAGTACCAACCAAGAAGGAGGAGCCTCCAATTATTTTGAACACCATGTATCTTGATTGGAAAATGGACACCAACCCTCCTTTCTATCTTTCCTTGGGCATGAATGGCCTCTGCCTAAACACCTGTATGTTAGATTTTGGGGCCTCAACAATTGTCATGTCATTGAAAGTGATGGAACAAATTGGCTTGAAGACAACCCGACCATATGTAAATGAGTGTGGAATTGATATTAACAGGGTTAAGGTTTATGGGATATGTGAGAATGTTGAGTTCTTCTTGATTGATTTTCCACATATCATCCTCGTTATGAGTATAGTAGTAATTGATGTCTCAGATGCTTGGGGGATGTTCTTATCGAGGAGTTGTTCTGTTGATCTTGGATGTTTCGTTAGATGGATCTCACCCATGCACATATTCCCATGGGGGATGGAACCTTTGAGGCATTATATATTCAAGAGAGAGTCAACAAGCATGTGATGGATCCCAACAATCCTGATTACACAAGTGAGGATGAGTTTGATGAGGTTCTGGACACCATTGAGTATGATCCACAAGACTTACATTTCATGCAAGAGGACTACATAGGCATGCTACTCCCAAGGACGAATGAATAAAAATAAAATATTGCAAATTTCCAAGGGAGAGAGATAGGGTCCATCTAGATATTAAAGAAAGTAGATAATAAAAAAAAAGAACGTGAAGAAGCCATAAAAAATGCAGTCAACACAGGACCTCCTTCCTACCCTTACATTGAGAATATACCCTACATCAACTACAAATAAGGAACTCTTGCGTTCATGTGGGACAAGAACAAGGGAAGGCCTAAATATGACCGAAAGGATGACATAGCTTGTCTTGACCCTTAGGTTGTCAAGAAGAATTCCAAGAAAGAGAAGTATTATTTGATAGATTTGGATGAGAGAAAGATGCCATTACCAGTGGATGGGTCTCTTCTCTAACCCTACATTCAAAGAACCTGACTTCCTTAGGGCCTAGGCACTAGGTAATTAGGCATGCCATTTGATTTTCTGCTTCTGCATCTTGATTTCTCATAGTATTTTAGGTGCATTTCATATTTCATTTTTCTCTACTTGCATATTGATTTCATGTTTAGTCTAGAAATTTTTTAAAAATGATAAAAATTTATTTTTAGATTAGTTTTCATTTTTGGTTTTGATGTATATGGAAGAAGGGTGATAGAATCACCCTATATTTTATAGTGTTATGTTTCATTGTAGGCACAATTACACCAAGATATGTTGTGGTTCTCATGCACTCTATGGAGAGTACATTGTAGAAAATCAGTAACAAAAGCACACTAACTCCATAGGAATTTTTTCAAACACTTAGTAAACACAGATTTATGTCTTATATGAACTCTGATAAGGAATACCCACATGCATATATATCATAAGAAAAAACACACATTACTAAGAAAGTATTGCAGCGGAAAATAACAATGAACAAAAGTCACAAAACACATGTGCACACCCAGATTTTGGCAACCAACCAGGGAAAACCCTAGTTTTGGGAAACCCACTAAGAGAGATTTTATTATTAGCTTCAGGAAGAATCAAAGTTACAATAGATATACATGGAAACAAGAGAAAACTTACAGACACCCACAATTGTCCCAACTTTCTTCTTAGAAAACCATAACAAAAAAATTGTATTGTTGTACGACCCTCCTACAAAATAAAACCTTGAAAAGCGTGCCCACTAGAAGTTGTATTCCTTCCCACAACAATAAATACTCCAAAACATCTTGTTATCACACAAATTGTAGGTTGAGAAAATCCTGACACAATCCAAAAGATGGCAATAACGTTGGGAGAGTTTACCCACTGTCTCCTCAAATACACCCTCCCCTCGCTTTAGTAAAGGAAGAATGAAACACAAGGGGAGATTCCTGAGTGACCCTAGGGGGAAATTTGATAAAAAGTGAAATGATAGAAGTGATGCCCCTATAGTTCAAGTTTCTAAGTGATAAGTGGCTTGATAACGAGTCTCAGAAGTGGTTAATAGTTTCCAAGAAACTTGAGTACTTGTAGAAGATGATGTACTTTCCCGAGACACAAGCCAAACAATACAATGGAAAAGAATTTTAATCTTGTTGTCCCTATTTTCAGAAATCAACATAAATATATAAAAGCGATTAAATAATATTTAAATTAGATAAAAAAATGCTAAAATTCAAGTAAATGATGCAAGAGATAAGCTAGCAATCACTAGTGCAACTCAAGTATGAAAGAAAAATACTTTAGCAATAAACTAAGGCCGTTATAAACAAGTATTGCAAAGATATTTTATCAGCCTTATGGCTGTAGCAAACTATTTCTACAAAAGAAAATTTCAACCCACAAAAATTACAAGTAAACCACCCATAAAGTGCATTGAAACTAGTAAATTATTATTGAAGCTTGTTAGCAAATTTTGATGGTTTAAATGTGAGTTATAAATAAAAAGAGAGTAATTTGATGCAACCCTAATTGTTGTAGTTTTTGTTTAGTTATATCTTCAAGAATACTAGGAAAACCTAGATTCCCTAGAGGCCTTAGCAACCTCAAAGCATTAAGAATATATCCCAAGTTGAACAATATCAATATCTCACTAAATCATGTTTATCAATGCAAACAATTTATTTCTCCGATGCAAAATTCAGATTGGTGCCTTTAAAATTTGGGTGAATGGAGTCTTGAAAAGCATGATTTAGATCAACAAAATCCCTAAGGGTGTAAATCGTCTTACTGTCTAGGGCATGAAAATCAAACTAAGGTATATCTAGGAGGGTGTACAACTTTGTACTCCTCCTAGCAACCTTCAGGGATGATTTTAAGGATGGAAATTTATTTTAAAATGTAGAAACCTTGGCGAATCTTACTAATCCTTCATATGCCATATATAAATGTTTGGCGATATTTTTGTAAAAAATATTCAAATTTCTAAGGATTTTATATAGTTTTTATAAAATTTTGGCAATTCTTAAGGTAAAATAATTTTATCGTATAAAATTTGGGCGAATCATTTTTAAAATAGTGAATCTCAGTTTTGGAAAAAACATGGAAAAATAGCCCATGAGCGAAATTTAGCCCCTAAAATCATCCATGACAACCTTTCAATAAATGACTTGTAAACTAACAAATGAGATGAAGCTTAATGGAGGGTGTATGCAATTATAATCCTCCTAGGGTTTCAACCAACAATAATCATGAAACAAGCAAGATGAACTAACAATTGTATATTTTCCTTACCAATTCTAAGAGAGATGAAAGATCAAACCATAGTTCACCAAGAAATTACCATTCATAAGAAAGACAAGAAGTCAATAAGAGGTGTGCACCATCGTATCTCAACAATTCACCAAGAGATATCACCAAAAATCATTTTCACAAGAGAGAGATACCAAATTGCCAAAGAAGGGTGCAAATTTCAACCACTGGTCTTCTCACAATGGGAGAGCTATGATACAAATGAAATAGAAGTGATCTCTATTTATACAAATCCTACTAAAAGTGTCTGTACACTTAATTTTAGGGTAAACCACAAATTAAGGGGTCAACAACCCTTACTTTTCCCCTTTACATTATAAAATTCAAATTTAACTTTAAAAATGCACATAAGAAACCCTAAAGTGATGTCATCCCTCTTCTAGGGTGACATTTTGGAACCTTTTGCAAGTCATTTGAGTGGAAAGTGGAATTCATTGGGCCTTCTAGGCCCCCCCTCTCATGCTTTAGGTCTTCATCCTCCAATCCAGGCCTTCTCCCATAAAAATTTTCCAAGTATCAAGCAACAACAACACCACCACCACAACCGTAGCCCTAGGGTGACATTAAGCTCCTCAAAGGTGACATTTTATCATAAAGAGAAAATCATTTGGATAGAAAAGGGATGGGTTAGGTCCTCCATGGTGTCTCCTTAGGAATCCAAAGGCTATCATCATCATCCAGTGCATGGGCCATGGTATCCAACATGTGGGCTTCAAGCCCCAAGGAAGCCCAATCTAGGTTTGTTCTCCCAAATATGTCCACAAACTAGGTCCTGCAAAGACAATGAGTACACCCTCCAAGAATCTCATGTCAAATGAATAATGATAAGTACATCAAGTCAATAAAATATCTATCTAAGCATGCATATCCAAACTACCTCATCAAAATAAAAAAATGCTCAAATACCCTATGCAATTTTCCAAGTTTAGGTATGGGAGGGTTGACAAAGCGACATATTGGGTGAATTGTACCTCAATTTTAGGAGTGTTTCCCAAGTGGGATCCTCCATAAGACATGTGGAAAAAGTGACATGGATGGGGGAAATACGTTTGAGCATGGGGCTCATGACATACAATGGATCACAATATCTCATTTATGGGTTCCTTTGTAGAGGGTGTGTTGCACCTTCGTTTTCAATGAAACCTCTTTTCCAAGCCCATTTATTTCCTTTTTTTTTAATATGTTTCTAGGTTGAATCCAAGGTGGGGATTCTACCTAAGCATGAAAAATAGTTCCCACCTTGTCTCTACCCTGGTCACATGATGCTTCCCCAAGTTGGAAACAATGTGTGGGGCTTCTACCTAAGCATGAAAAACAGTGCCCACACATGCTTCACTTTGGTTGGAATTTTATACTAGTTATTTTTCACGGGTCCCATCAGTTTCTTATGAGAGGCATTTCATTGTCCTTGGGATCCCTGGGAGAGCATATATAAGGTTCATGATTTGATTTTATCTTTTTCCAACTACAATCCTTTGGGCCTTCAACCCCTTCTTCCCATGAAATGAGGGACAATCACTTCTTGGGTCAGTACACTCGAAAATACCAAAAGGTGAGGAGATGAGGGGGTGAAGTGTGGAAAGTGACAAGTATAGTCGGGAGTGGCACAATGAATATTCAAGAGGAACTCCTAGTAGAAAACCTATCCCCAAGGGTGACCCACTTACTAGGGTGCAATGTCAACCATCAAGGTGAAACAAGGAAAAGAGAATAATTTCCAAGTAGACGTTACATAATCAAAATAAGTTTTAAATGTAACAAAATAAAATGCCTCAAATATTGAAATGACACTCACCATAATAGTTGGATTGTACCTCATGGAGCAAGACCCAATGCCTTCTGAAAGCTAGATGATGTGGTGGATACCCTCATGATGAACCTAGAACTATGGTGGCGAGGCGGGTCTATGTCTGTGAAAATGAACATTGTTGGTCAAGTTGTCTCTTGGTACTCCATTTCTGCGACCTGAGGGCCTCAAGACATCAACTCCTTAGTTATCCCTAGGAACTGGGGATAACACAACCTAAAATAATGTTCCCTTGTCTACCTAAAATTTTGTACCCCCTTTCTTGTTATACGACATGTATGTATTTGTACAGTACGACTCACAACTACAACAATAAATTTCAACAACTTTTCACATAGAAAATTATCCTTGGGATTGGTGCCCAATATCTATTAGAAACAATGTCAAATCTTCTATAAAAACTTCTTCCAAGATCTCTCAAAATCTCTCATGACTTGTCTTGCACAATACCCTGGGACTACTCTTATAATATGAAAGTGACTTTTCACCTTCCCCATCCCTAAATCCAATGGCCAAGATCTAATATTTTCTTTACAAGATCAAGTGACATGATTCATTCCCTCCAAATTAAATCACTTGCATTTACTAAAGTAAGTTTCCACTTTATGACATCCCCCGGGGGTTAGCTCAATTGGAAAGTGTCATGATATGAAGTGTTATGCTTGATGAGGTTTCGAGTTCAAATCACTATGATTTTCCCATGGTTGTAAAAGGGTCATACGTATGGCACTTGGAGTTTATAGTGGTAGAAGTTGGAATCAACCTCGTGTCACATGAGTACAATATTGGCACAGTTGTCGATTCCGCCAGTCATACAAAATAATTCCACTTTATGACATAAAGTCACTTTAATAAAATAGTATAAGGTCACTTTTACAAAAAGTCACTTTATTACAACTTTATAAAACACATATTACAAAGTTAAGTGCCTAGTAGTGCAAATGCAAGGACACTTCCGCATACAAGAAAAAACATGCAGAGTACCTCCAGAGCAATAAAAGATAACATACATGTCCCCAAGTAGGAGCTAGATGTTATCCCCAACTCCTTATAGGGATAACTATGTATATGATGTATCGAGGCCCTTAGGTTGCATACATGGAGTACTGAGAGATAACTTGACCAACATTGTCCACTTAAAGAGACAGAGACCCACCTCACCACCACAACTCTAGTTTCATCACGATAGTATCCACCACATCAGTTGGATTCTGAAATATATTGGGTCTTGCTCCATGAGGTACAATCCATGTATTATGGTGAGTGTCATTTCAATATTTGAGGCATTTGATTTTGTTTCATCTATTACTTCAGTTTATTATGTAACATTTTCTTGGACATTATGATCTTTGACTTGTTTTACTTTGGTGGTTGACATTGTACCCTAGCAAGTGGGTCACCTTTAGGGATAGTTTGTCTACTGGGATATCCTCTTGACGAGTCATCATTCCATTCTCGAACATACTTGTTTATTTCCACACTTCATCCCCTCATCTCCTTACCTTTTTGTATTTTCGGGTATACTGACCCAAGAAGGGGTTGTCCCTCATTTCATGGGAAAAAGGGGTTGAAGGCCTAGAGTCTTGTAGATGGAAAAATATAGAATGCAATCATTAACCTTCTATATTCTTTCCCATGGATCTCAAGGAAAATGAAATGTCTCTCATAAGAAACTAATGGGACCTGTGAAAAATAAATAATACAAAATTCCAACCAAAGTGGGGGATGTGTGGGCACTATTTTTAATTCTTAGGTAGAATCCCCACAAATGTTTTCAACTTGAGGAAAGCATAATGTGACCAGGGTAGAGTCAAGGTGGGAAAAAAATTCCATTCTTAGGTAGAATCCCCAACTTGGATTCAACCTGAAAACATATTAAAAGAACAAATACGATAAATGGGATTGGAAAAAGGTTGCATTGAAAACAAAGGTGCAACAAACCCTCTACAAAGGCACCCATAGATGAGACACTACAACCCCTTGTATGTCATGAAACCCGTGCCCAAATTATTCCCCCCATCCATGAGACCTCATCCACATGACTTATAAGGAGGTCCCCTTGGAAAACACTCCTAAACTTGAGGAACGATTCACCCAATAGGTTGCGTTGTCAACCCTCCCATACCTAAACTTGGAAAATTGCATAAGGTCTTTGAGCATTTGTTTATTTTAATGAGGTATTTTGGATGTGATTGCTTAGATGGATATTTTATTGATTTTATTTAATCATCATGTTGCATTTGACTTGAGACCCTTGGAGGGTGTATCCATTTGTCTTTGTAGGACCTAGTTGGTGGACAGTTCTAGAAGAACATGCCTAACTTGGGATTCCATGGGGCTTGAATCCAATAGGTTGTATGCCAAGGTCCCACGCTCCAGATGATGATGACATGCCTTTGGAGGCCTATAGGACACCTTGGAGGATCTTTCCCAGCCCCTACATCCTAAAGGACTTGCTTGAAAGGGCCAAAACACCACCTTTTGAGGGCTTGACATCACTTGGGGCTAGGTTATTGTAGTGATGATGGACATTTGGAAATTTTTAAGGAATAGGTCCATGGATTGTGGAAGAAAGGATTAGGTTGAATAAAATTTTCCCTTGGATGCCTAGCGCTCCCTTCTCCAACTCAACGACTTGACTAAAAGTGCCAAATGTTGCCCAAAAGAAGGGTGACATCATGTTTCTAGGGTTTCTCTTATGTGAAAAATATTAATTAAATAATATTACTTTTGTAAGGGGAAATATAAGGGTTTTTGACCCCTTATCTTGTGTTTTACCCAAAATTTTGTGGACAAAGATTTTGTATAAATAGAGATCATGTGTATATCATTTTATCATAGATCTCCCATTGTCAGAAGACCAATGGCTGAAAGTTTCTCTAGACTTGAGAATTTTGGTATCTCTCTCTCTTTCAAATGAGTTTTAGTGTTATATTTTGGTAAATGGATGAGGCTAAGTGGTGCACACCTCTTGGAGGATTCTTTACTTGCTCTTGAATGGTAAATGCTTAGTGAACTAGTGTTTGATCTCTCTCTCTCTCTCTTGGAATTGGTAAGGAAAATTTGTATTTGTTAGTCATTTCTTGCTTGTTATTGGTTATTGTTGGTTGAAACCCTAGGAGGAGTATGTTGCATACACCCTCCATTAAGATTCATCTCATTTGATAATTTGATAATTCATTTTTTGCAAGGGTTTCTCGAAGAAGTACGAGTGTGCACACCCTCATAGATTCTCCATAGTTTGATTGGAACACCCTAGGGAGTAAGAGGATTTACATCCATAGATTTTTTTTTGGTCTACCTTGTTACTTAAAGACTCCATTCACCCATATTTTAAAGGCAATAATCTGATTTTTTCATTGGAGAAATAAATTGTTTTCCTTGGTAAACTTATTTTGGTGAGATATCAACCTTGTCCAAGTTGGAATATTTTGTGGATGCCTTGAGGTTGCTAAACCCTCTAGGGTGTCTTAGTTCTCTTAATATTATTGGATATATAAAAAATTAAAATCTACATCCATTAGGGCTGCAACAAATCATCTTGTTTTCTTGATTTTAACTTGAAATTTGACCGTGGAAATTTGCTAGTAAGCCATTGTTATTATTCTACTGCTAATTGGTGAACTTTTGGTTGGATTACTTTCTCTTTTTTGTGGTTAAAAGTCTATGCTGGATAAAATCAGTGCTACAAACATTTGGATGTCATAAATATACTATGAAAAATTATCATTATATCCATCTAATACAACTAAAATTGTGCTAAAGCATTGAGAAGTTATGTACATGTTTTATGCTTCATAACTCAACTAATATTTGATACTTTAAGTGGTTAAATATGCAATGGTTACTTGATTTCATTACTGATATATATTTTTGTTGACTGCTGCAATTAGGGACATCAAGATTAATTTTCTTTCCCACCTAACATATACTTCATACATTTTTTTTTTCTTGCGTCTCGGGCAGGTAAAAACACTCTTAGCGGATATCCAAGGACTTGGAAACCTTAAACGACTCCCGAGATTCATTCTCAAGTCTTCTTCCATCTAGCAACTTGACTTATAAGGGATTGTTGAGTCTCCATTTTGACACTTCTAATGCCCTATATTACCCCCTATCTGAGCCTATTTTACCTATGCTATGTGTATCTAATTGATTGTTTCCTTCATAAATACACTCGATGCCCTTGTTCACCTGCATAAGAGGTAACTTATGATTAAAGCATGATTTGTTTAGTTTTATTGAGTTAATTCGATTAAATGCTTGATTATGTATGATCCTAATCACTTTGAATCTTAATAATCATGATTTGGTACCTAGTATATTCCGGTACCAAGGCTCCACCTATTCTGGTACCAGCCTGTGCTAATTCGGTACTAGAAATAATTCAAAATTTTGGAAATCTTCTAGAGGAAAATCGGGTACACGGGTTTTGTTCATAATGATGTTTTCATGCAGAAATGTAAGTTATAATTCACCTATCTCTCACGTGTGGACCTCCAGCTAAGGGGGAATGATTCTGCCAAAATTATAAAAAAAACTCAAACTGCCAACTTGCGCCTCCATTTTCGTGCATATGGTATTAGATCTAGAAATTCTAATACATGGGTTTTGTCCATAATATGACAAATTGGGTAATCACAGGGCCAGTTTTCAAAATTACAATTGGTTTGGGAGATATGGGTGGGGGACTAAATCGAATCTGCCCAAATTGTTAAAAAACACAAATTTTCGGGATTTATCCTAAAATTGTAAAAATTGTTTTCTTAGCTTGAGGATTCGGTTTCATCCATTCCTCCATGGATTGTATGTATAAATAAGACCTCATAGGTCTGATTAGAATGAAATTATCATGATTTAAGAATGGTTCTTAAAGGAGAATTGTTATGATGTAGAATGGATTCATGAAAAGACTATTTTTGTAAACCTACTTGTTGGAGATTAATGCAAGATTGAATTCTATGATTTTGTCTCTCTTAGAAGTTAACATATGGTGATCTAAAAGATTCCATTTTGGCATCGGCAAGGGCCACCGATCCAGCTTGGTAAGCTTATTGTAAATTGTTAGTGTAGATTTCCATTTCATGTATTTGTTATTTTGATTTCATGTTATTTTGTTTGATTTCACTATTCGAATTTGTTGCAAAGTGTGGTAATGCAGGAACAGTTGGATCTCCATATTTCACCATACATGAGATTTAATGGAGCATCCCACTTGTTAGTTTAGTTGCTCCAGGAGATAGATATTAAGTTCATCTTTTCATTTCATGAGCCTCTAATGAATAGATTTGTCACCTAAGAAAGAACCTTTTGATTCATTGTTTGCTTGAGAAATTTTGTTATCAGTTTTCTCTTCTAAGTTTGGAGTTGTATTGTTGAAGTGTACCCATATTTGATTGCTAAGAGTAGCAACTACAGATGAATAATTCAAAGTCCATCTTTCCACTTCATGAGCTTGTAAATGGACAAGGCATTATCTGGGCGAAATCTTTTAAGTGCATGATTGCAAGTTTTGCTTTCTAATTTATGAACTGTGTGAAGAGTGTTATCTTTGAAGTGTGAAAACAGAGTATTGGTTTTTTATATGGTTTTATTGATTGAACTATACTCATCAGACATAGGAACCTATCTGTTATCGACATATATAGTGCATCAACTCTTTTGATTACGAATCCCGGTTGATAATTTATGTTTGGTAATATATTATGCAAATAATTGCACCAACAGGGATTTCATTTCATCATCTCACTTTCTGTCTCATTTCCCGCTAGGTACACCCGATAGTACCCCCTTGAGGTGATCACTTCACCTATAGAGTGACAAGAATACCTATCTAAAGTGACAATTGGTAGGTGTTCTCTTAGTTGTCGCCATATTGTGGTTTGGGTCGAGATTTTCCCAACCTACAACTTGTGTGATAACACTTCCCACCTAGAATTTTTGTAGATAAGGATTCAATTTTTCTTTTGAATCTCTTCTGACACATGCTTGCATTAATATTGAAGCATGGTGTGAAGGATGAAATTATTTTTGGGTTTTTGACACTACAAGGAGAACATATTGTAGGAGAGGTTTTTAGTGTTACAATATTTGGGAAAATTTTCAAAAAAACCACTGATACAACCTTTTCCTTTGAAGTGGAGGTTTTAGCATATGTTCCATATAAATAAATGACATTTGGGTGGGTGGAGGTTTTAGGGAGAGGTTTTTTTCAGTGCTTGTATTGGTAAAAAAATCGATGTGCTCTTACACAACATTCACTAGTGCATACATAAACCTAAAAAGCATAGTTGCTCTTACAAATATTATGCACCAGTTTCACCTCTTTTGTTGTATGCAACATCGATGCTTTTATAATTATTACACATTGATTCTTCATTTTTAGTTGTATGAAAAAACGATGATTTTTTAGTTTATGTACTCACCATTCGTACTTTTTTTTAATTCGGAACCATTGCTCTTATAAAAATTACACACTTGGTTGTTCTATTTTTATGGTTCATCGATGCTTGTATAATCCATACGCACCGATGTTTGTATTACCCTATGCACCGAAGTGTAGTGAAAATTTGAATATTCTAGGCGAGATGTCGACTCCATTCTTTGTTACTAAGAATTGGTGTGTATATGATATTTAAATCAATGGTTCATATATTATATTTAGAGAACAAGTACGTATTGTAAACATGTGCACCATAAAATTTTGAAACAAGAAATATAATCAATTATATGTTATGTCATTTAAGGAACACTCCTTTTTCACAATATTTGGCACCAGTGCTTCAATATAATTAATAAGCACCAATGCATATAACTCCTTAAAAAATTTCTACTTTATGGCACACAGAATTTAGTGATTTCATAAGAATACAATGCATCGATATGTATATATTTTAATTAATTATTTCTTAACAAAATTTCAATTAATAATCTCAAAATCAAATATTTTTTATACTAACATTGTTTTTAATATTTTGTTATTGCATATTGATATAATGATTGCATTAATTCATTAACCAACATATTACCCCTATGTTATTTGTAATGATGTAAATCATCCACATATTAATTAATCAACAACACAACATTTTACAACATTCGACAATGGAATAAAATAAGAAACCCATTTTATTATAGTTGAATAAGAGACCCATCGTCATACAAAATGGGACAATGGAAATGTCCACAATAATCAAAATGAAACCAATATGTAATTGTTACACTTATTGGTAACATGTCCTCATGCAATTGACACAATATGTTGAGTACATTAAACAAAATCCATGATTTTCACAGACAAATATTCCAAAACATACAACTTGCAATAAAATTCAATTATATTGATTGTCGTTCATCACTTGAACTATTTCCATCACTCGAGCTACATGCATGCCTCATTTCTTCATCATTTGTAGGAGATATTGTACTTTTTTTATTTAACCTAATGTTTTCTTTATCAACTTGTTTTTTTTTTATGTTTTTCCTCTTCATCTTTCATCTACAAACATAGAAATAAAGTGTTAT
>ML830844.1:20166-55501 GCA_009831015.1 Picea engelmannii | reverse complement strand
TAAATCATGATTGCCAATGGTGGTTCCATGAAATGTGGAAGGCGTTGTGAAAATGTGCATCTCCAAATTGGTGACTACCACCTGAAATCTCATATGTTTTCTATCGACATGGGAGGTTGTGACATTGTGTTGGGTGCAGACTTGATAAGGACTTTGGGTCCCATTCTCATGGATTTTAAGGAATTAACCATGCAATTTGACCAGGAGGTCCAATAATATAAGTTCCAAGGCATAACCGTAGGTTCCCCTGAGATCATTAGTTCCCATAGCATGGAAAAGATGCTCAAAAAAGGTCATTTAGACGTTATTTCCAAACTCCATGCGATACAAGAAACTGAGACACCCTCTGTGTCTCAGGACCTCCAATCCATCCTCTCTAAACATCAAGTGGTTTTTTCCACTCCCTAGGGAATCCCTCCTTTCCATGATGTTCATGATCATTCCATTCCCCTTGTCCCAGGAAGCCTTCCTCCTAATATCTGTCCTTATCGTCACCCCTTTTCCCAAAAAAATGAAATTGAGAAAATGGTTCAAGAACTGCTTAACGCAGGTGTTATCCGCCCTAGTACCAGCCCATACTCTTATCCTGTGGTCATGGTCATGAATGAAGAAGGATATTGGTGCATGTGTCATGATTTCCATTCCCTCAACAAACTCACCATTAAAGACAAATTTCTCAATCCTAGCATTGATGACCTCTTGGATGAATTGAGTGGTGCCAAGTTCTTTACTAAACTTGATCTTCGTTCTGGATACCACTAGATATGTATGAAAGAGGAAAACATTCCTAAGACTTCCTTTAGAACTCATCAAGGCCACTATGATTTTTTGGTCATGCCCTTTGGTTTGTGTAATGCTCCCTCCACTTTCCAAAGCCTCATGAATCATGTCTTCCATCCTTTTCTTCATCATTTTGTCTTAGTTTTCTTTGATTATATATTCATCTATAGAAAAACCTGGACAGAACATCTTTCTCATGTGGATCGAGTTCTCCATCTACTCTCTCAGCACCAACTTTTCCTGAAACAATCTAAATGTGATTTTGGTGCCTCAGAAGTCGAGTACTTGGGTCATCTTGTTGGATCCTAAAAAGATTGAAGCTATGCAAGACTAGCCTCACCCAAAGACTCTCAAAAGATTGCGTGGATTTTTGGGCTTAATAGGTTATTATCGCAAGTTTGTTAAGAATTATGGAAAGATTGTGGCCCCTCTCACTGCACTCCTTAAAGAGAATTCTTTCACCTGGACTCCAACAACTGCTTAGGATTTTCAAACTTTGAAGATGGCCATGTGCACCACTCTAGTCCTGGAACTCCCTGATTTCACAAAGACCTTTGTCCTGGAATGTGATGCTTAAGGAAAAGGAATTGGCACTATCCTTATGCAAGATGGTCGGCCTTTGGCCTTTACCAGCAGACAATTGCCTGAACGAAATTTGGGAAAATCAATCTATGAAAAGAAAATGTTGGCTATTATATATGTCGTTGATCTTTGGAACCCTTATCTATTGGGGAAACACTTCCAAATTAAGGTAGATCATCAAAGCCTCAAGTATTTTCTAGAACAACGCATTTCCTCCCCATAGCAACAAAAATGGGTGACTAAGCTCTTTCGATATGATTATGAGATCATTTACAAGAACGGAAAAGACAATGTGGTTGCGGATGCAATTTCCCAAAAATATGAAGATGAAGGGTCTCTTTTTTCTCTCTCCTTCATTGTACCAGATTGTCTCCAAGTCATTCGTCGGGAATGGCTACATGATCCCAAAAGTTCGCATATGATACAACAATTGCAATCCAATTCTCTAGTTTCCCCAGGGTACTATTGGCTCCATGATGAGCTTCGATACAAAGGTCATTTGTATTTAATTAAATAGTCAAAACTTAAATCCATGGTACTTTCTGAGCTTCATGCTACACCCACAGTTGGGCACTCAGGGTTTACCAAAACCTATGACAGGGTCAAGCATTCTTTTTGGGGGGATGGTATGAAACATGGCGTTCGTAATTTTGTGGCTGAATGTGATGTGTGCCAATGCAAGAAGGGTGAAACAATCAAATATCCTGGCACACTACAACTGCTTCCGATTCCACATGCTATTTGGCGGGATATCTCTATGGATTTTATTGTAGGCTTACCTAAATCGGGAAATAAATCAGTCATCATGGTGGTCGTTGATCGCCTTTCCAAGTGTTGGAACATATATATTTTTCTAAACTTTAGACTTAGATAAGTTTCATTCTTGTTTAAATAAGGAAAAACACGCACTTGAATATCACTGTTGATGAAGTCTTTCGATGAATCCAACGACCTGAAATCCTTAAAAGTTATGGAGCTGCCCACTCGTTAAAAGGTCAAATCACCAACGGCTACCTTCGAAATGTCGGGTTTCAGGGTTTTGCAATACTAATAGTCCAACATGTAAGAACTCAAAAGTCCCGATATACGAAGTCACGAAACTATCTTAAGTTAAACCGGGTTAATTAAACGATTAAAATGATTAACGATATTTAAACCTTATCGCAATTTCACGTTTCGGGGATCCTAGCTCGAACGACAACCAAAGTCGTGATACTCGAAATCGTGAAACCCTTGAAGTTAATCACGATTATTTAAAAGTTTAAAAGTGATTAATATTAATTAATCAATCACGATTTCGCGATTCGGAGAACATATCTCGAACTAGTATAGAATATCCCGAGACCCGAAACCCTAAAAATCTTTGAGGTTAATCGTGATTAATCAAAAGGGTTAAATGAAATTAAACTTAATTAATCACATCGCGATTTCACATTTTGTAAGTTATAGCTCAGGCTGTTATAAGATCTCTCAAGAGTCGAAACGACAAAATTTACTTAAAGATAAGTTTCATTCTTGTTTAAATAAGGAAAATCATGCACTTGAATATCATTGTTGATGAAGTCTTCCGTTGAATCCAACGATCTGAAATCCTTAAAATTTATGGAGTCGCCCACTCGTTAAAAGGTCAAATCACCAGCGGCTACCTTTGAAATGTCGGGTTTCGGGGTTTTGCGATACTAATAGTCCAACATGTAAGAACTCAAACGCCTCGATATACGAAGTTGCAAAACTATCTTAAGTTAAACCGAGTTAATTAAACGATTAAAAATGATTAACGATATTTAAACCTTATCGCAATTTTGCATTTCGGGGATCCTACCTCGAACAACAACCAAAGTCCTGATACCTGAAATTGCGAAACCCTTGAAGTTAATCACGATTATTTAAAATTTTAAAAGTGATTAATATTAATTAATCAATCGCGATTTCGCGATTCGAAGAATATATCTCGAACTAGTATAGAATATCCCGAGACCCGAAACCCCAAAAATATTTGAGGTTAATCATGATTAATTAAAAGGGTTAAATGCAATTAAACTTAATTAATCATACCATGATTTCACATTTCGTAAGTTATAGCTCAGGCTATTATAAGATCTCTCGAGAGCCGAAACAACGAAATTTACTTAATGATAACTATGATTAACCGATGCTTAAACAAATATTATCTCTTAATTAATATATTTCTTAATGATAACTCGGATAGATTCAAATTTCATAGGTGCTTTTCCTGAGCATGAACTAGCAAAAATAAATGCCATTAATAATACCTTTATGGAAATCATTCCAAATAAGATTTTGAGCCCCCGCTTGAATCTGATTCATTAAAGAAAGTAAATACTCTGTCAGTGAAGGTATTGGTTGATTGATGCATTTAAAGGAAAAGGAATGCGAATTTAAATTTCATTATGTGTTTTACTGAGCTGTAATTTTTTCCAGCTAAAGGATTCTACGCCTTTTTTGTGGAAGATAACAGATTTCAAAGGCTTGATACCATGGCTCCATGGAAAGCACCTAAAGTGACTGGTGAAAGTTTGAGCCATAATGCAGATGTTCTCTCTAACACCTTGCCCAGGAGCATAGACACTGTCAAATCCTGGACACAAGTATTCAACATCTTACAATATGAATTGGTAAATTGCCCTGATGATTCAAGCGACAACGAGAAGGAGGAAATATCTACCAAATACAAAATTGTTGCTCAATCATAGCTACAGAAGATAGTGACAAGGCCTAATCTCTTTCCCTACAACGATATGATCGGTTGGGCACTGGACCACATAGATATCCCAACCAGGACTATTTTCAATTCACAAAAGGTCACAGCTGGGTCTTTCAGGCAAGAGAATCTACAGGTGATTTACAAATTGTCTTCGGTATCCAATTTTGTTTATAATGCAAATTTCCTAGTAGATTTCAACAAGAAGGAATGCGACCAATATGGAAAAAACCTTCCCAATTTAATTAAAGACTGGTATTCTCACCCCGAGAAGTTAAGAGCAAACTCCCATGGTATATACCTAGTTGTTGCACTAGAACCCCACATAATGTACATAGAAATGATGATGTGTAGGCTCTATGGGAAGGAAAACACAACTCATTTCTTTTTACAGTGGGTACCTATTATACACATAGTAGCAGAAGGGTACTCTTTTGACTGGGAAAAGATATTGTCGGACAATTTTTTTCAATAGATTGCAAGATAACAGTCACTAAGAGCCAAGGGGAAACCGCCCCAATTTTTTATGTCAGCTTATATTATGGACGTCATCTGTTTCATGACATCTTTTCCGTGATGGACTAGAGCTAGACTCCAAATAGTTCCGAACCCATACACATTTATCATTCGAAGCTTTGGGAAGAAAATCCAAAAGAATTCTTTTATGAGATCTGCAACTGGGTAGTGGTGTTGATGCACACCACCATATATGGCTACCCACCTCCCAGAATCTCTGACAAAATTGTGACTAACCTGGGCAGAATAGCAGACTAGTACGTCGAGGAACACTTCTCCTATATTAGGTTTTTTGGATGTTCAATTCCTCCATATGCTCTACTACAATTTTTACCATAATGAATAGTGTTTCGAGAGGTCGCACAACAAACTGTGCTCGGTGGGATTAGCAAGGAGCTCAAAATAGTACAGAAAAAGGTATGGCCCTCTTTTCCCTTGCAGATTGGTACTTTTTCCCTACTGGATTTCGATCACTCTAAAGTAGAGGTTGTGGCCTTGGAAGAAATAAAGCTGGTCAGCATTGAATTCAAAATGCAGGACCCATAGAAGGTCATGGGTAACCACATGTCCAACTGCAATTTGAAAAGGTATGAACATGAATATTCCCCTCAAGACGAGATTTTTCGAGGAGAGAGATCCTATCCAGAGGTCTTGATTCGAGTTCGAGATCTGTCACATGATAAAATGATTGATTTTTATGACTTCCAGAGGCACCAGAGAAGTAGCCTCCCTAAAGTGTTACAAGGAGGGACCTCGACGTCTATAGTTGCACAACAAACAGAGACCCGAAGCTCAAAAGCAGTAAGCTCCAGCAGACAAGAAAACCAGGAAATCTTGGAGAAGACTAAGATGTCGACTCATAAATAAGATATCCCATCGAAAAATGTATCAGGTGACCAAGCCAAAGATCAAACAGAGACGCTGACAAAGGAGGGAGAAGAAGGACCATCATTTTCACTAGATAAATCAACTACAAATGCATCCGGGAAACAGTCGTCCACTAAAATCGACAGCCCCGTCCAGTTCATCACACCATAACAATTCACTAGAGGGAATCCAAATGCAAAGGTAATATTCATAGAGGAACTCACACCCATTTCGGTTGAAGAATTGCCTCCTTCCAATTTCTTTTTCAACAAGAAAAGGAAGGTCGTGGTGAAGAGAGAAATGCACCTAAAGGAAGGTTCGGATCTCAAAATACATAGGTTGCTAATTAATGGAGAAGCCTTAGAGGAGGTAGACTTTGTTGAAGAAGTAGCAGGATCACTGGGTGCTTTTGCAATAGCTAACCAGTTTTCAGTCAAAAATTTAAAAGAATGACTGAAGCAGAAAGATCTGCAAATAAGACAATTGCATAATCAAATGAATACTGTAGAAAATAATGTTCGGGGTGAGGTAAACAAGGGCTTTGAGCATATTAGAGCCAGCCACAAACAAGAAATCTAGCAGCTCAAATCCATCCTCAAGGAGATGCACATGAATATATAGGCGAGCCAAGGACGGGCCAATCAACAGGATGAATTGGTAAGGCAACTACAAGCCAAGGTAAGATCTACCAAAAACATGATTGTATATATAACAGTGTTCCAAGATCAGGCATTGGAAGTGTGAAAGGATCTAGAAGCAGCATGGCAAATCCTTCTCACTAAGGTTGAAACTGTCCAAGATCATTTTCAGGTGATAGATCAAGCATTAAATAACATTTTTTTAAGAGAGAGAGAAGCTATTTCTTCCCGGACTACCTTCCAAGAAGTAGTTGTGTCATCAGTAAAAGAAGGAATAGCTATGGCTTCCAGGTTGTCTATTTCGGAGTAGACCAGAGGTGATATAATACTAAAGACCTGGGAATATAGCATAGTTGAAAGAAGGAAAATGGCTAAGGAAGTGAAGGAGTTTTGTGAAGAGGCCTTCCACTCACTCAACAAGGAATCATTAGGCCTTGATAAAGAAGATAGCTCTGGAGTACTGGGACAGATTGACATAACAAAACATCAACTTGACATTAAGACAAATATGGAAGAGGCTCGGGTCGAAATCTCACAGACAAAATAGGTTGATATTATTCAAATAAATAGATGGCTAGTGAAGCCTAGTCTACAATTACAGTCTATAGTTTTAGAATATAAAAGAATGGTAGAAAGATTGCCTCAATTGGAAAAGAAATTATATATTTTTTAGGCTAATAATTTAACAGAGCCCTTCAGGTTGGTGGCACAATTTGTGATAAGATGCATCAAATGTATTGAGCAAGGAAAAGGTAGCATCACTGGAAACAAATGAGATGACTTGTGTACTTTATCCATTTCGGAGTTGGAGAACTAGAGAGAAAACACCTCTGCCAGCATAATGAGGAGACTGACAGAAAGATGTAAGTGAAGCATTTCGCATTTAACATTTTTTATTTTTTACTATTTTAGAAATAAGGGGAATTCCAACTGTTTAAGGTTAAGAACCTTTTGTATAAATATAACTTTCTAAGGTTAATCACGGGCTGCTTCTTGTCGTATTGTAACTAAGAAAACTCATTTTTTGTGAGTATTAATACAAGTGCAAACAGGGATTCCAAATTTTGTATTGTTTGAGTTATGTGCCATCTTTGTGTTTCATATCTTTTGTTCTCTTTAAGTCATTCCTGAACAAATGAATGACTACAATTTATTACAACAACTACTGTGATTACGTTTCATTTAGTATTTGATTAGCAAGTCATTTTTCCTCTGTAGTTGCTATCAACAAATACAAGACTTGCCTGTTATTTGGATTACTACATCTTATATTCTTTTAGGAGTGCATTCTACTTTTCCTTCTACTATAAACAAGGTAAGACTCTTCTGTCATTGATTCCTTAGTTTGTTTAATAGTTTTGTAATTTTATTCTCCTCTTTCAATTTGATAAATTGACCCAAACGACGAAATACAGCCTCTTTTCTTTTCAAATATTAATTACATTTGAGTATTTAAATCTCACACAACTAACGAAAGAAAAAGAACCTTTAAAACCAACTTTCCTTAATTCCCGATGCCTGACATTATTCTTTGAGCCTTAATTTAAATCTCAGGAAAAACACCAAGTATGTTCATTTCTTTTCTCTTCAACACCCATTTACAGTAGCCACTGTGGCTCAAAATTTCATGGATCAGGTATTCAAGCTTCATGGCATGCCACATTCTATTGTTTCTAATTGTGACCCAACTTTCACCAGCAATTTTTGGCAAGAATTGTTCAATCTACAAGGCACCCAATTTCATCTCAGCACAACTTATCATCCCCAGACTGATGGTCAAACTGAAGTTGTCAACAAGTGTTTGGAAACATATTTGAGGTGTTTTTCATCACAAAAGAAAAATTAGTGGGATTAATGGTTACCACTAGCTGAATGGTGGTACAACACTTCATACCATATAGCCACCCGCATGACTCCTTTTGATGCAGTATATGGACAAAATCCACCTTTAGTTCTCTCATATTTACTGGGTGTCTCAAAGGTCCAGGTGGTTGACCAAAAACTTACAGTTCAAGAAGCTATTCTCCATACCCTCAAAGAGAATTTGTTCATGGCCCAGAATAGAATGAAGCAACAAGAATATCAAGGTCTCTCTGAACGTCAATTTTTAGAAGAGGATCAGGTGTTTCTTCTACTGCAACCTTACAAGAAAAATTCCCTCAAGGCTGACCATTGTCAGAAACTGGTGCCCAAATTTTATGGTCCTTATATCGTTCTCAAGCGTGTGGGACAAGTGGCCTATCAATTAGCTTTTCCCAGTCATTCTAAGATACATCCTGTTTTTCATGTTTCTTGCTTAAAGAAGGTGATTGGAACTAAGTGCCAAACTCAAACCAACCTTCCCGAGTTGGATGAAGAAGGATCCATTTGGATACAACCAGAAGCAGTTTTGGACCAGTGTGAGAGTTGCCTACATCATCGAACCATAAAGGAAGTGGTATTCCAGTGGAAAGATACAACCCCAACAGATGCCACTTGGGAACCAGCTACCATTCTGCAACAATTTCCACATATCAAGCCTTGAGGACAAGGTTGTTTTTAAGGGGGAGGACATGTTAGGGACTTAACCCCTCACATAGGTAGAATAATATATTCCGATGTAATAAAGGTCAATATTAATAAGGCCTAGAAATAAGGAAGAATAAGTTGAATGTAAGAATACCTAATAGAATCTTTCGCTTCTAGAAGGATCTTCCTCTATATGGTTCTTTTGATAGAGATATTTAGTATAAATAGGAGTCGAGGGTATGAGAACGGTTGTCTTGGATATTATTGTAATAGAGATCTACTCGACTGGAGGTTTCCCCCTCGAAGAGGCAAGTGAACATTGCTCTCAGTAATCAAAGTGCTCTTTCTGGTGTTATTCTGTTATCATTTCAATATTATTTTGTTGTTGTTCTAGTTATATTGTTGTTCATGTGCCATTTATAGCATTTTATTTTTGTTCTTCATACTTTTTATATCTGGAATATTACAATGAGGGGTCAATAGGAAAAGGTTATTGTTTTTCGAGCATTCAAAGAGACAGAAAGAGATGAGAGAGTATGAGAGAGTTGAGAAAGTAAGTTGTAGACATGAGTTATTTGCAGAGAGCAATGGAGCCACTGAAGATAGGAGAATCCTCATCATAGCAGAAGAAACAATGCACTAGGAAGAAATCAATACCTCTATTCAAAGAAGCCCCTGGAGTGTCAGTGTCAGGGACAATATTAGTTAACTCTCCAAAGGATTACGTGCCATGCAAGAAATAAAAAACGAAGTAGGTTAAGCTACCAAAGGAGCTGAAGAATGAACTTGTCAAACCAGAGATCCCATCAGGGGTAATCATTAAAAGATATATGTTAGGTGTAGTAGGAAATATAAAGTTTCCAGACCATGACTTGACATACGTAAATAAGCTTCCATAGTTAGCACCAGATAAGTACATGCACAAAAAACTCAACCCGGATTCATAGGAAGTTATAGTAGAGCCAAAAGAGTGGTTAGAAGGGATGGAGAAAACATGCATTTTGAATCTATTAGAGATTCTCGATTTTGGTAGGAGTGAAGAGATCAACATCTGCATCATTTTTTTATGAAGCTGCATCCATGGAGGATTTTTGTGGTTGGATAGGTTGGTGTCGATGAAATATAAGGAAGGCCCACTATCATTATTCACGGACAAATCTAAGGAGAAATCCTTGGAAGAGAAGATGAAATATAAGTACGAAAAAAATAGAGGATCATGTGGTTTGGACGTTGCAAGTATTAATGATGAGACTGTCAGGTTCACAACGCAGGTGTTTTCTTGTAATTTGTTGAGGAAATGTTGCAAATATAAAGTACTAGTAGGTGTGATAGCAACAATTGAGAAGTGTGTCGCAGGAGTACAAATGAATTGGGCAATGTTCCTGGTAAACCAATTCTTGATGAATTGCAGGGAGGCACAAGATAAAGGAACATAATTCCATTATGCATGTATATTGATATTTATTACGTTAGTGGCTTAGAGGGAGCATAAAGACACTGAATTTCTGGGAATTGTGAAGAAACCATGTTTAGCAGCAAGATATGTGAACTTGTGTCATACTGTGCACAAGGAAAGACAATTGGATAATAGCATCACTTTCAATGTTTAAAAGTGTTATAGTCCAAAATTCCTTATTTGTGCATACAAGACATTGGACCTTCCATTTGCATAATTTGCCAAAATATTGTTGAGGCTTCATCTTAAAAAACCATTTTTTGGAAAGTGTACATGCCCTATTGAACTGATAGCCCATGTACACACATGTGTTGCATGATAGTTAACATGTTGCATGACATTTATCCCACGTTTATCTCCAAAAGTTGCAAAAAATATAAAATTGTGTGGAATCTGGCAGAGTTTATGGGCTATGGAGGGTTTCCTAACCATTTTACCCCTTGTATCTCGTTCCCAAACTGAATAACCATGTTTTTTTCATACAAAAAGAAGTCTTGGGGAGTCATTTATGAAAATAAGAAAGATAATAAGAAAACTCTGCCAAAATCCCTTCCCTTTCTTAGCCTAAGATTTGCATCCCATTCTAAGTGTTTGCCCCAACCTTCCCCTCCAGCCTTTCTCCTTATGCAACCCTTCCTCCTTATCTTAGTGATATCTTGGTTGCGATAAGATAATGTGGGATTGATGCACTTGGAGTCATGCCATAGGATCCCATACTTGGTTCATGGAGCAGTTTCCATCAAAGATTGTAATCCTTTTTATCTTGAAATTGAATAAAAAGAGTTCATCCTTATCCCAAAACCTATGTTTGCATGCTTTTTTAATTTGCGCATTTATATCTATGTCTAAACTTTTAAAGTTATTAGTAGATATTGTGTATGTTGTTACATTGTATTTCTAACCTTTTGTAGGCCATATTTGGGAGGAGATCTGTGATCTAGGAGACGATAACAAGTGAAAGAGGTCTACACCAACCGCAAGGACTAAGGGTGCACTCATTAACTCTCTTTCCTTTCTCTCTCATGAATTTGTTTAGATGGTTTTGGGGTAGCTTAAGGGTAGAACAGTCTTTTAAGGGAGTTAGTTCTCTACCTTTACCTTAGACCCAATATAGGGGGATTTTTCCCATAGAAGAATTGGCGACTCCACTCGGGAGTCTCTTTAGGGTCTTAGTGGGAGATTTTGGTTTGATTTGATTTTGACAATTTCGTTTTTAGTTTTCCAAGTTACCAAGTTAGTTAGGTTCTTTGGTCACCTTCCAGGTGCCTACCATCCTTCCCTTCCCAGTTGGTTATCCAAACCTTTTTCTTTTTTGAAAATTTGCAAAGGTGTACACACCCTGTCCTCAGTATAGCCCGCATACATACACAGTATACATAGTATACAACTTGTGTACATATGTAGGTTGCTTGTGTTCAACACGCATCTCTGTGTTTTGGAATGTTTAAAAAAAAAATACTTTTTTCTTTCCTAGCAAGAAGCTCTATGCTTCTAAAGCCTTCTTGAACTCTTCAGGGTATTTGTTAATTTTGTTTGGTTGGGTTAAAGATTCGGTTTATCTTACATTTTGTAAAGAATTGTTGTTGTTTCTTTATTTTCTTTTGCTTTGTTTGAAGGTTTAGGGTGAAATTATAAGTGTTAGATCCTCATGTGGATTCCATTGAATCCATGCATTCAAGAAGTGGTTTAGGGTCTCTTTCAGTCTTGGGTTTATTTTCTCTTTACCTTGTTTGTTCTTTGAAAAATGAAAAGTATCATTTACTTATGATTTTTCTTTTCTAAGCATTTCAAAAAATAAAAAAATGGTTGCATTTTGTTTGGTAGTCGTAGCATAGGTTGTTTAATATAAAAGAAAATAGTTTCATTTCCAAAGTTCCTTCTTTAATATTTCCTTGAAAGTTTAGTAGTTTTCATCTAAATTGTAAAACAAAAAGTGCATTCTAGGAAACGTTTTTCATTTTATGATCTTGGACTAGTTTACTTTGAAAATTTTGTATTTTCAAAGATTTAAAAGTCATTTTTCAATAGTAGAACCTAGTTTGGTTTTGCACAAATGCTCTAAAGTTTTTATATCTTCTCTTTTGTCTCTTGTAAACACCATAAGTTGCATGTCCATACCCTTTTGAGTAAATCAATCCAATTAAAATCAATGATTAACACTTAAAATCAACTAGACTTTTGTTTGTAGGTTTCACCAAGTAGTCTAGGCTCTAGGGTCTTGAAATAGGTGTGGAGGGGAAACTCTTCAAGGTTGCTTAAACAAACATAAGAGTCTATGATAGGAAGTGTCAAAGTCCAATTTTGTAAGAGTTAGCAGAGACCCCCCTCTAACACAAGGGGTAAACACAAGGTCTTGTGAGGAAAGGTAGAGGTGATAACCCCTCCAAATCTGAACCGAGCGTAGTGGGAATCGTATATTGAGGGTCATTCTTGCAAATTAAACTGATCGCATTTGAATACGGAGCCTCGTGGACCTTGAATCCGTTTGAGATCCTCAGTTTTTTTATGGACCATTTTCCTTCGGTACCCTTGAAAGACTTTAGACTTTGTTATCATGCTCATTACGATTAGCCTTATTGTCGACTGTACCCACCTAGTGACTGACTGTGAGCTGGAAACCTAGTTTCTTGTTTTTAGGGACTTACATGGGTGACTGTGAGGATATACCACGGTACCTAGGGCAGATTTTGGATTGTTCTTTGCAGAGTATACCCGAAGGGTGTTTTCGTGTTCGAGTTACACTTGCACCAGTAAGTTTCTCTAGTGGTGATTGGCGTAATTGTTCTTCCTTCCAATCAGTTGTTTGCTTGATTTGTCATTAGAAACATTTTAGTGCGTGCTCTGTGTTTCATGCTAGCTCAAACTTAGAGTGTTGATTGATCATTTCATAAGGTGGAAGATCAACAAATCCACCATTCACATAGGCTTCAGGTCCTACCACTGATTACTTTGCAACCACATCTACCACTGCTGAGGCACAAGCTCGATCAAGAGGGTTCATTTGAAGCGACCGGGCCATAGGAAATTGTACCTGAGCCATCTTCTAGAGAATAATTTCCTACACTAAAGGATTCCACCGATTCTGACCTTGAAGTTGAAGGCTTCAAGCCTGCAAACCCTTTGATCACAGACTTATCGACGTCACTTCTTATTCAGATAGTCCCACCTGAGGTGACTTCACCTGAACATCCATTTTTTAGACGAGCGACGATGGAAGCAACTAGTGCTACTTCTTCTAGTATTCCTCATACTACCATCTCGATTTTCATGGGGGGAGGTGTCATGCCTCCTCCCCCACCTCTGCTTATCAGGACTACGGTTGTCCAGAGACCCACTACTTTGGGTAGTGGCACAATCCCTTCAATGACTCTGACCACTATTTTCTCTATCCAGAATGTGTATGGATCTCTAGTTCAATCCTAACCTACTCTACTCTATAGACTATTATTCTGGGGGCAGGGAGCTCTAATGTTACCTTGGAAGGATATATTGTGGGAACCACTGAACCATTCAACATTATCTCTTATGGTGGGGGGTCATATCCCTCCTCCATCCCCTTCACTTGGAGGTACTTTCCAGCAGTCGATCGGGCCTAACACCAAATCTAGTTTGTTCAGTGGGGGGAGTCATGGACCTCAGTCCTAAATGACTTTAGTAGGATCTATTCCTTTTTATTTGTTCGGTGCATTTGGAAATAACACTTTATCATCATATGCTTTCTCAATAGGGGGAAACCTCATTTTTTTTCAACCAAACACTATGCAAGGTTTCATTCCTTCGTAGGGAGCGATGACAGGAGTTTACACCTCACAAGGTCTTGGAAATACCTAGCAAGGATATTTTCCTTCGTAAGGGATGTCGATTGGGGGAAACCCCTCCCACACTTAGTGGAACCCTGAGAAGGGTTCAATACCTATTCCAGGAGGGTCAGATGGGGACATACCCAACCAAGGTCCTTGGAATATTGTGCAGGGAGTAATCCCTACACAAAGCATGTAATCAAACTATGGGAATCAACCAACAATTCAGAATCAAATGAAAAACTCCTTTTACTAGACAGGGCTACCATGGTCTCTACCAAAACTCTATCCAATAGCCAAACTTATCCTAGCAACCTGGTGCCAGCCAAAATCCATGCCCCTCTTCTCATTTGAATCCGCCACAACCTAGACTACCTTTCCTGGCAACTCTGTGTTTGCTAGATTTGTTGAGACTATTGAATGACCTGATATGTCATGATCCGTGTTGGTCCCCCATACCTACTAAGTTTCCCTTAGACATTCCTAATTTTGAAGGAAATCCTAGCGAGGATCCAAGTGATCATGTTACGACATATCATTTATGGTGCTCATCAAACTCATTAAAGGATCATTTTGTTCAATTTTGTTTGTTTCAATGCATTTTTATAGGGGGTGCCAAAAAATGGTATATCAAGCTTGATATATCGAAATACACTTACTTTAATGACCTGGATATGGTCTTTTTAAACCATTTACAGTTACCGGTAAGATACGATGCCAACACCGAGTTGTTGACCAACTTAGAGCAAACAAAAGCTGACCATATCTCGGATCACATTTGATAATGGTGACGATGAAAGATTTTGATCAAAGTTAAGGTCCCTGCCACATTTTTTATCGAGTGGTTCCTAAATTCCTTGTTTCCCTATGTAGCCAAAGACATCGCGACATCCGGGGTTGTTTACGAAGAAGAGGCTATCATGAGATCCCAACAACTAGAGTTAATTTACTCTCAATCTGATATGTTGTACGATATCATGCCTGACACACCACGGTCAACTTTCGAGAAGACTAAATAGAAGTCTGGGCCTCACGCCCATGGCATAGTAGGATCAACATAGAGCAAGCCCACAGATCATTTGTTTAATTAGTTACAACAATTATCAATTCAACAAACTGTGGCTACCCGAACTCCTAATTTGGATGCCCCTTTAACCCAAATGTTGGATGTACACAATGTGTAATCGATGAATCCCAAGGGTAAACAACAAACTGAGGTAAAGAGGAAATCTAAAAATAAGAAGGGTAAGGGGGTTAAGAGGGCTGAAAATAATGTTGGCGAGGGAAAAAATAAAAAGATGAAGGTGAATTTTCCATGTAATATTTGCACACACGACCACTTGACTCACCAATTCCCTCGACTTGAGGAAACCCAAAAGTTATTGGCACAACAACAACCCACTATGTTAACCAACCCTTTTCCACAAGGGGAAATTTTGACTCAAGCTTCCTCATCCATGAACGTGCCTGGGGGAAATCAAGGAGCCCCCGCACCTAATACTAACAACGAAGCCACAAACATTTATATGATGAAGGTCAAAGCTAATCTACAAAATAGAGTTCATGATTACAGAATGCCAGAATCTGCTGAGAAGGGAAAGAATCCCCCAACCCACTACCTCCTCTTCAAATTGAGAAGATTGTCGAAGAAAATGTGACTCACATCCCTAAGGGTGCGTTCAAAAAGGATTCGCACAACCCGAATGCAAGGGATGATCAAAATTACTCCGTTGTGGAGGATATGGAACAAAATCCTTGTGCAATGTCTGTGCTGGAAGTCCTGCAGAGTTGTACCTCACAGAGGAAAGAATTGTTGTCTACCTTGGGAGCAGTCGAGACTTCTAACTCAGGAATCATTATTTTTTACCCTACAGATTATAAAACTCGTCTTCTTAACCATGTCGCTTTTCAGATAGTAGTGGTGTATGCCACGAAATCGTTGACATGAAATATTTTCCATACGGTGGTTGATGAGGGTGCATCGACTTGCATGATATCATTGGCATGTTGGAAGTCCATTGGTCAACCTGATTTTTCTTTGTCACCCACATTGCTAACCGCATTTGACGATCAATATTTTAGACCACATGGCATAATTCCCTCCTTCCCCGTGCAGTTGGCTAGAAACACTATGTGCATCGAAATAGAAGTAGTCGATGCGCCTCTCGACTACAATATTTTTTTAGGGAGGAGTTGGATGTATGCTATGACAACAGTTGTAACCATCATTTTTCGTGTCTTATGTTTTCCTCATGAAGGAAAAATCATAATCATTGATTAGTTATCCTTCTCCCATATTGGCCCTTCATCAAGGGAATCCACGATCCCAATGATTGACAACCCGCAGGCACGTATCGTCAACTTAGGTGCCAGATTGTTTCCATATTTAATGGGGACTTTTGATTATCCACCACCTATTAATGATGTCAAGCTTATTTCAGTTGTCTCTGACCAGTCGAAGGTTGTGATCTTTCAAGTCTCATCTTTTAGAACGAGTTACTTTAATGACCCATGGATTTTACCTTCCCCATCGGCTTCGATGGAAGGGATAGGGCACCTTGGAATGGCTATTCCATTATCCGTTGTTGAGGTTTCATACAATATTTTCCAGCAAGCCTCAGACAACACTGATCTGGCTCTCCCATAGGAGCTATATCCCATTCTCGAGCCTATTTGGGCTCAAGACTCTCTCGCCGCTTACTACCCTTTTGGACTTAGTCTTTCCCTCTAACGAGGCGATTTTGGAAGAAATGACTGGGCTAGACAGACCTTGGGAAAATATTCACCACAGATCTTATTTCTTACCTGAGTTGAAGAGAATAGAGGCAGGAGAGTTCATTACAACCATGAAAGTATATGCCCATTTTCCTATTAGCCCTCTGGCCATGCACAAAATATATGCGAAGGGAAATTGGAAAGTATAGCTGAAACAATTCCTATCGACATCTGTAGAACCCCTGGCTTCGTGGAACACATCTTCATCGGAGAAGATTGTTCCCCCGAAGAGATTTATATCTAAACTGAACTATTTAAAGAGTTTCACAACATATTTTCCTGGTCTTATGAGAATATACCAGGCATTGACCCACGTATCGTTGAACAAGAGATCACAACTTACCTGGATGTTAAGCCTGTCCAATAGAAGCTTCGCCCAATCAATCCTCACAAGGCATCAACAGTCAAGGCTAAGGTAGAGAAAATCATCAAGACTCATTTCATATATCCTGTGAAATTGAAGGAATGGGTGTCAAACCCTATTCCTGTCAACAAAAAGAAAGGTATGATCCATGTGTGTATGGACTTTCATGACCTGGAAAAATATTGCCCGAAAGATAATTTTCCAACCCCATTCATTGACGAGATTGTCGATGAATGTGCAGGTTGTGAGTTATTTTCTTTTATGGACAATTTTTTCGGGTACAACCAGATTCAGATCAAGCCCGAGGACCAACATAAAATGACATTTATTTGTTCTTGGGGTACATTTGCGTACAAAAAAATTTCTTTTGTCCTTAAGAATGTTGGAGCCACATTTCAGTGGGCCATGTCATTTTCCTTCCACAACCTCAAACACATAGTTAAGGTGTATCTAGATGATCTAGCATCACTTTCTCATAAGATATCTGATCATCCCACCCATTTATGACATATCTTTGAGAGGTTTCGCTACTATTGGATTCACCTGAATCCAAATAAGTGTAGCTTTTGTGTGACATCAGGATGCTTGTTAGGTTTTATCATGTCAACTAAATGGATCATGGTCGATCCTCTAAAGGTTGAGGTAATAGTTCAATTGCCTCCCATGTGCACAATCCCCCAGCTTCAAAGTCTATAGAGGAAACCTAAATTTATTCGGTGTTTTCTTTCCAACTATGTCGAGATTACTAAAGGGTTTATGCATCTCTTAAAAAAATGGGTCCCATTCTATTGGGATGAAGTGAGTCAACTCTCTTTTGAAACGTTGAAACGTGCTTTAACGATTGCTCCTCTACTGAGTCCTCAAAATTATGGCAAGGATTTCTTATTGTATTTGGTTGCCGCAGAGTCTACTATTGGCATGGTCTTGGTCCAAGAGGATGATGCGCTCAAAGATCATGTTATCTACTATCTTATCCGAGGCTTGGTAGGACCGGAACTCAACTACAAACATGTTGAGAAAATTTCTTTTGAATTTTTTCATGTTGTCCAACGATTCCATCATTACATATTACTTCAGAATACCACCATCGTAGTTTTCATGAACCCTTTTCAATATGTGTTAACACGACGGGTCATCAACGGGAAAATTATCCAATGGATAGTCATCCTGCAAGAATTTGACTTGGATTTTGTTTGGAAAAGTCTAAAATGTCTTTTGTCTTTATTGAACTAATCTCATAACTTTCGGTCGAGACTGATAATAATTTTCTTGAAGAGTCACTGATTAATGGGGATATTTTACTTATTGCATCTTTTAACCCTTGGTATGGAGATATACTTGTGTATCTTCAGACTTTGAAGTGTCCATCTTCTTCTTCTCATGATGAGCGTCGACGAATACACCATTAAGCGCGGAACTATCTTATCCTCGATAATACTATATATCATAGAGGTGTGCATTGCATTCTTCGTCGATGTATCACTCACAAAGAGGAAGAACTTGTGTTAAATGACTATCACACAGGAGTATATGGTGGTCACCTGTCTGGGTTGGAAACAACACAAAAGATTCTTCACACTCGATACTTGGGTTGGCAACAACACAAAAGATTCTTCGCGCTCGATACTTTTGGCCCTCGTTGATCAAAGATTATGTATAGAAAATCAAGAAGTGTCACCTGTGCTAGATATTCTCTCAGAAGATGCGGGCACACCCAACTCCCATGTTCCCAGTTATCATTTTTGGTCACTTCACCAAGTGGGCAACTAATTTCACTACATGCCACCCAGTTTTAGCTAGGGGGAATCTCTATATCATTGTAGCAGTAGACTACTTTACTAAGTGGGTTGAAGCTATGCCGATTTTCAAAAATGATGGGGAAACAACTGTACTTTCCGTTTTTAACCAAATTGTAGCCAGGTTCGGTATTCCGAAGGATATTGTCACATATCATGGCAGTCACTTCCATAACAAGATGATGTTTGAGTTAACAACAAAACTAGGGTTTAAACAGGAACATTTGTCACCTTACTACCCATGGGAGAATGGTTAAGTAGAGGCTATTAATAAGTCTCTCAATACTATTCTTATGTGGATGTTCAATTCGGACAAGTCAAATTGGCATTTGATGTTATACTCGACACTTTGGGCTTATCGAACCTCAGTCAAGACTGCTAATGGTTTTTCTCCATTCCAAGTCGTTTACGAGCTGGAGGTAGTCTTTCCCATATAATTCCAAATCCATTCTCTTAAGCTGGCAGTGGAACTACTGCCCGACACTACACCACTTGAAGAGTGTCTTTTATATCTCGAGCAACTCGATGAGCAATGTCGAGATGTAGTCTTGGCCAACAAGGCTCACAAACAACGTGTCAAGTGTTAGTATGATTGGTCCATCCACCCTCAGATTTTATTCAAAGGCGATATTGTCCTAGTATATGACCAAGATAAATATCCCTTAGGGGAAGGCAAGTTCAAACCCATGTGTTTTGGACCGTTCATTGTTAAGAAATTTTTAGAAAAGGGTTCCTATCAACTGGTTGATTTCGAGGGTAACGCTTTATCATAGCCTAGAAATGGGCACTACCTTAAGAAGTATTATGCTTAGATCGGTCACCTGAGCATGACTTATTGTATATAATGTATATATTTACTTATATAGTATTATCTTTAATTTTATGGAAATGTAGTTTATTGTGTTTTATTTTCACTGTGGAAAATGTAAAGTGAATCTAAGGTCTATGTTGGGTTCGCAGACAGTGCTTGTCGACACACTCTGAGGCTTGCTTCTGCAGCTTGGGTGATATTTAAACCTTTTGGTCAGTTGATATCTTCTGGAGGTATTTCTCTAGGTGAAGCAACTAATAATGTTACCGAGTACAGTTCTATAATATAATTACTATGTGATGCCTTGTCACATGGTATTTCTCACCTCCGGGTTTATCTAGATGCTCAACTAGTCATGTCTTAGTTAAATGGAGTATACCATGTTTACAATCCAACCCTTCATCGATGATTCCTTAGGGTATGTATCTTAGAACACTATTTTGATTATATTAATTATATTCATGTTCCTAGGAGATATAATCAACTAACTGATACATTGGCTAATCAAGTATTAGATTGGCATATTCCTCACACATAAAAGTAAAAGCACACACAATCATGAACATGTAAACAAATTTGTACAAAATGATTATCCATAAGAAAAAAAGATGTATATATATAATAATGTTTCCAAAAATAATGTCATAAGTACAAAAGTGGGCCATAAAGCATCGAATAGAGACGATATACATCACTGGGCTCAAGCCCTCACTACATAATAGAGTACAAAAGGTGCCCTCGACACAAATGTGATCCAATACTTATTGTGGCCTAGGCCTGTTGGCCCTAATATAATGAACTACGACATTCGCAAGACATCGAAACAATTGAACCCAAGTTTTGGGTACCCCTACAATGTGTGGTTTCATGGCAGGGGGAATATCCTCTATCTATGCCATCAAAACTAAACGAGTGTGAGTTGTCAAGGTCCTCTCTACTCATCACAGTAGTCTCTCAGCCTCTTCGGCTAGTAGTCCTCTTGCAACTACTGGTCCTCCTACTACTTTTGGTTTGACATCTTCGTGAGGATGATGTTTGGTCCTGGTGAAGTATTCCAGTCACACTGGTCCCACATCTGTATATGACAGATCATTGAGTTAGTACTTTGACATTACCATAAAAAGGATAACATTTAAAAAGTTTAAAAATAAAATAAATTTAAAATGTGTTTACCTATCTCTCTGTGCTCCTTTCCAGGGAGCATAGGCATATCAAGATCCCTCAGGAAACTCATCCCTGCATAGGGGTAGTTCTCGATGATAGGAATCTGATGGGACCATGAGTCAAAAAATTTGACGTTGAAGGACTCATGTACTCTCCCCATTTCCTGTCAAGGTAACAAAGTTTCCCACCTGCATAATGCTAGAAAGGAGGAAATATGGCCTCATACTTTCTCCCTCAGGATAAGGCTTGGCACTCTCTTGAAAAAGAAATCACACAACACGGTCTCGAACCTGAAGTTATTGTTCGTTCTTGTTTAGTAGTCGACAAGTTTTTTTTTCATGTATGTGATCATGGTAGTGCTCTAGTAAAAAATAGTGGAATCTAGACACTAAGATGCACAATGCATCTGTGCAAATTAATCCTGATGAAGTGTTGTAGATCTCGTGATCCACCCAATCATGTAAAGTACTATCCAAATATTTAGGCTTGTGATATTGTGAATTGGCACCTGAGATCCTATTTTCTTAGTGCCATTCTCACAATACATCCCAATATAATCCTCTATGTTATGCAGTCCTGGAGGAAAGGTCCTCAAGTTGATTGGTTCCCCCCTCCTCGAGAGGCCAGTCAAAAAGTAAATATCCTCCATCATCGAATTCAATGATTGACCCTCTAGCATGAAGGCCTCTGCATATGGATGCTAGTACTCTATCAATTGGTTCAGTAGCCTGGGTTGTTCCCTCATGAATGGACACTGAAAAAATGTCCACATACCACACTTCTTAAGCATGGAAATGGCCTCTAGATCCTCCTCTACCGATACATATAACTCTTCATGTTCCCTCTATCACAAGTGAACATACATCCAGTTGCAAAACATTGGTGAGGTTAGCCCCTTGTTTCATATTTTTTGAAATATAAAAGATATGTACACAGACTATATTTAAGACAGTCGCATATGTACGTGGGATAAGTGTTACTTTGCCCATGTACATATGTGTGTTGTGCATGGACAACCCACGTACACCCAGTCCCAACCATTTTACTAGGGAGAACACCCTCCAAACAATAAATTAAGAAACAAATAATGAATGAAAAGGAAGAGAAAGATCATTTGTACTTGGTTCAGGTTTGAGGATATTTCGTCCATCGTAGATCCTCGAATTCACATTTTAAAGAAGAAGCTTTTTTTACTTTTTGGTTATTTTCCAATTTGCAATGGTTAAAATGAGTTGTCCACCTCTATTTATAGAATTTTTTGGCCCTTTTTTCCCCAGTTTGGTCCTCTTTTCCCTATTCTTGGCTCGGTGGGTACTTGAATTTATTTTTGAGAGATATTTGGGTTGTTCTGATGTATGAGTTATTTTGATTTGGTGTTTTCATGAGATGGGTTACACTCATATCATCTCGTGGTAAAAGTTGTTTTTTGGAATTTTCATATAGATTAGGTTCTCATCACCTTTCATTTTGAAGATTGTTGACTTTTTCTCTTCACCATAGGATTGATCCCACCGAAGTGTGACACAGAACCTTCTACGTTGCTTTAGAAGTGTCGTAATTAGGTTGTAGAGCCTTCCTTTACATGGATTCCTTAGGTAGATCCTTTACTTCATTTTGGCATCCATGTTGTGAGTTTTTTGCAATAGGCTTGGGAGTCCTTTTAGTCCCTCCATGATTATATATCGAAGCCCCATTCTTCTTCATATTTTCTGGATCATACCCGAGGGACTCCCTATGAGCATGGTTTGTTGTCTTTTAGGCTCACTTAAACTTTGAAAGCAACATATAACGAGAGATTATTTATTATTTTTGGTCTCGTTAAGATGACTTAAGAAAATAAACCCCCCTTGAGTCTTCTTTAAGCCCTTTTCAAACTCTCTAAAATTGAAAATATTGTTGAGTGATCTTGTTTCCCTTCACGCTCATCAAACTAAAATTTGAAGGCACATCTGTTTGGAGGTAGTTTACCCATTTTTAAATCTAGATGGTTAATTTACGAATAAAGGTATTCCCTAAGAGCTTCGGTTAGCTAGGAGAGTATTCTCAGGCATAAGTTTAACCCTTTTTCGGGCAGGGGACTAAATTTTTGAAAAAGGGCCATTCTCCTAGGTTTTGGTTTTATTTTTTTCGGGCCTTGGAGATTAACTACAAAAAAGGAACCCCTCCAGAGTCCATAGTTAATCTCTTTTCAGACTCCCTAAATATAAAAAGATCGTCGAGTGACCTTGTTCCCTTCACACTCGTTAATTGGTCCAAAAGGAATATCTATTTGGCATAATTTTAACCCTTTTTCCGACCAATAGATTATCCAGGAAAAAGGTACTCCTTAGGAGACATGTCTCACCGATAGATTTCTCCTAAGTTATATTTTATACTTTTTCAGGCTAGGGAGACTAAACTTAAAAAAAGGTTGTGAGTCCATATAGTTAATCTCTTTTCAGACTCCTTAAAATTGAAAATATAGTCGAGTGATCTTGTCTCAGTCACACTTGTTAAAATGGTTTTGAAGAGATGTTCTTTCGATATAAGTTTAACCCTTTTTTCGAACCGACTGGAGTAATTACAGAAAATGAACACTTTGGAGTCTTCTTTTAGTGTTTTTCGGACTCTCTAAACATGAAACACCATTGAGCTTACCTTCTTTGGGCTCGTAAAAATCCACATGGAAGGAGTCTTGTTGTGTCATACTTAATCACATCACATGTCTCATCCTTGCATCATTGGCCTAATGTCGGATTCATGTTGCTATTAAATGAACCTTCAAAGCATTCCTTAAATGCAAGCCTTGTAGCTCTTTTTCTCTCGTGATCTGACACCTTGAACCATGGAGGAATTTTCCCTAGTGTCCTTATCCTCCACATGTCTCCTTTCGTTGAGCATCAGTATGTTACATGCTCTTGGAACTAGTTTTATTTCCCATGACACTCATTCCTCCTTTGTAACATAGCATTATTTTATTCTTTTTCAAGCTCGTTAAAAATTTGAAAAAGACAAAAAATAAAATATTCCAAAAAAAGGGGATGGGATATACATTCTCTTTTTTATCAGCAGGAAGATAGTCTCCCTTGGAAAAAGCACATCCTTTCGTTTGTTCACCAAGCATTGGGATATATTATGACCTTAGGAAGATTTTCTCATTACATAGAGTTGTGTCCTCCTCCGTTTGGTTACTCTTCCAAACATATGGAGAGTTTTTGATGTCTCATGTATCACAGACTTATGTCAATAATATGATGCATGAGTCTCATATTTTTGTCGTTATTTTGTCCAAGGGAAGTTTTATCCAACCTGAGTCAGCCATTCTACAGTTAATCTCTTGAATTTCATGAATCGACCATCTCGATGAGTCCAGTCAAGTTCGAATTCAAAATCAATGAATTTTTATGCCTAATGATCGAGATCCTCCAGTATTTCCTCGATGACATGTCAAAGACCTCAAAGTAGTGAGTATTACACTCCTATCCGATATTTTTAATATCTTAAAGTTTTTTCTCGAGTTATGAAGTCCTTGTCTTCAGCCGCAGACATCAATTCTTCCAGAAGATGCATATCATATTGTACTTGTATATCTTCAAATGATCTTGAGATGTAGATCCGTTGTGTATTGTTTGTGGCTACACTTTATATGGAGATTTATGTTTTGTCTAGTAGTCATATATGACATGGATCTGCAGTGTACTTTATTGTAAGCCATGCTTAGTTCATATCGAGCATGGGTATTCTCACCTTGGATAGATTATCATTATTTTGCAGATGTCACGTCACAAACACTCATCTCAGGCTCACTCAACTCCATGGATTCCCACTATGTAAATATATTGTAATGTATTTCAGCCATTAGTTTCTCTTATGACCTCAGACATTAGGGGGAATATGTTATATTCCAAAATGCCTTATTTGTGCATACAAGACATTGGCCCTTCCATTTGCATATTTTTCCAAAATACTGTTGAGACTTCCTCTTAAAAAACCATTTTTTGGAAAGTGTACATGCCCTACTGAACTGATAGCCCGCATACACACATGTGTTGAATGCTATTTATCATTCATACACAATCATGTTGCATTCTAGTTAGCCTGTTTTTACATCCAAAAGTTGCAAAAAATATAAAATTGTGTGGAATTCAGTGGAGTTTACGAGCTATGGAGAGTTTCCTAACCATTTTACCCCTTGTAGCCCGTCCCCAAACCGAATAACCATATTTTTATCATATAAAAAGAGGTATTAGGGAGTCATTTATGAACATAAGCAAGAGAATAAGAAAACTCTACCAAAATCCCTTCCCTTTCTTAGCCCAAGATTTGCATCCCATTCTAAGTTTTAGCCCCAATCTTCCCCTCCAACCTTTCTCTTTATGCAACCCTTCCTCCTTCACTTGGTGATATGTTGGTTGCGAGAAGCTAATGTGGGATTGATTCACTTGGAGCCATGACAAAGGATCCCAAACTTGGTTCATGGAGTGGTTTCCAACAAAGGTTGTAATCCTTTTTATCTTGAAATTGAATAAAAGAGTTCATCCTTGTCCCAAAACCTATGTTTGCATTCTTTTTTAAATTGCGCATTTATATCTATGTCTAAAATTTTAAAGTGATCAGTAGAGATTTTGTACGTTATTGCATTGTATTCCTAACCTTTTGCAGGTCATCTTTGGGAGGAGATCTGTGATCTAGGAAATGACAACAAGCGAAAGAGGTCTACACCAACTGAAAGGACTAAAGGTGCACTCATTAACTCTCTTTCCTTTCTCTCTCGTCAATTTTTTTAGATGGTTTTGGGGTAGCTTAAGGGTAGAATAGTATTTTAAGGGAGTTATCACTCTTCCTTGACCTTAGACCCAATATAGGTGGATTTTACCCGTAGCAACAAGGAGATAAATAGACAGAGCATTTAGGATACACTACGCATACTACCACAGGTAGTGAAGCATACAAGGAGAATGAAACTTTTAAATTAGGAAGACACCATATGTATATCCAAGCCAAGAGAGACCTAGATCAACAATGGTTGACAACCAGATACATGTTGATAGGATATGAGGTCGGATAGATTATAGAAAACTGGGAGGAATAATGGAAAACCCCGATACCAGAAATGGAGCATCCAAAAACACAACCACTAGAGAACAATATAGAATAATAAGAAGAATAATAGGAAGGACAAGGAAATGGTGCAGAAGACACATAGAAAACAGTACTATGCCCTGGAGAAAAGAGGAAAGAACATGATAAGGGGAAATTGGTACTCCAACACAAGAAAAGGAAAGAATTCAAGGAAGTGGCCACCCATGCCTTGATAGAAGAGGACCTAGAGAAAATAGAATATCAAGTAAAGGAAGTGGTGGACGAATAATTTTAGCGCACGATGCGGAAACAAGAGGAGATACACATGTAGGTGCAGGAGCAGATAACTTCATTGCGTAAGCTTTTAGAAGAAACTAGGATATCACCGAAGAAAAGGGAAAAGGAAGAACATATGGCAAGTACAACGAAGATTACAAAAGAAAGACCAGATATATCTCACCCATCAGAAGCATCAGCAAGACGTCGAATGATAAAGATATCACCAAGGACTATAGAGTTCCCCTCGACAGAGTTGCAGGAGCAAACACAAGAATTAATTAATATTCACTTAGTCTTGTTGCAGTTTTTGATGAATGTATTAAAGGGCTTGCAAACAAGTGTTACGCGGGAGATAAATTTGTGCACAGAGTTGATGGAGATAGAGTTGACCAAAATAAAAAATGATAAGGCAGAATTGTAGATAAAATACAAAAAAGTTATGGTGGAGTGGGATGAGGCCGAAGAGAAAGAAGAAAGGATACAACAGGAAATCTATAAGGTTTATAGCGACATTCCAGAGGTCCCTATGGAAGTAGATGTTCCATTATAAGATAAAGTGTCAAAGATTAGTGAAGCTATTCAGGGCTTCCTAGTGAAGATAGTAGACTTAGGAGCACACACTACACCAAACACTCCACCCGAGGAAAGGGAGAAGAGGGAGAAGACAACGACAACAACAATGGAAATTATCAAGATTTTGGAGGAGGAGTGTGTCAAGTTGTATGATGAAAGCACACAAGTATGGACTCAGCTAACAGAATATGGATAGTTGCAAGGAATAGAGAAGAAGTTGTAGGTTGCATAGGAGAAGGTGAAAAAGTTTAAAGAGATGATGAGCACAGCGCCAACAACAAAAAATATGGCTTCAATCACCAAGAATAGGAAGTTGTACTTAGAAATGAACCAAATGAGAGAAAAACAATAGGATCATGCACATAATATTGAGACAATGCAGGAGGAATCATTTCAAGTAACACAGGACCTTGTGGTTGCACAAGGAATAGCCAAGTAGGTAGTGCAAGAGTGTGCAAAGAATATGAAGACCCACATTACTACAGAGACAACAAAGGGAATTTTGTTGAAGGAAACAAAAGTAAAGGAAAAGGTTGCGACTGCAAGAGAAATGTTCCAGAATTTCATTGCAATGTGGAAGAAGGCCTGAAGTGGCACGCGACAAGCCACAAGTGAGTGTTGGGGGACTGTTGGAGAAGGACATTTTGGGACCAGTTTGGGAATCGCAAAGGAAAAATTCAGTGGCAAGTCAGCTAAGGAGCATCGCATGCGGAAGAAAGGAAGGAAATTAGCACATTTTTCATGTGTCCGCACATGAAAGGAGGAAGTTAGTTAGGCATTTTGGTCCATTTTGCAATGGGCTAATCCCTAATGAAAATGTATAAATATGTAAGGGTTTTGGGTAGAAACAATATTATGAGATGTGAAATATGTAAGTGGGGATAAGTGTGAGATTATGATGTGTGATGAAAAAGTGAGGCTATGTTTATGCAAGGAGAGAATGAGTTAAGTGTGCAATGTATGCGCGAATGAAAAGGGCATTTTTGGGTAGAACTGAGATTTCATGTATGAGCACAGTGCACACATTTTGTAAGAGATCATGTTGAATAGTGATATAATAATCCCGTTGTTGTGGACGTAGCCTATATTGGGTGAACCATGTTAAAATATGGTGTCTCTATGTTATTTTGTGATGTGCTTGTTTACTATTTTGTTTATTGTGCGCACTTAATTTGTGTTGGGTAGTATGAATCTGTTATATGTTGTTATGGTTCTGCGCACATAATGAATGGTACAATGAATGAATGTTAATTCAAATGGTTATGATGAATGTCTCTTTCCCCTTCATGACTGCGGAAACCTGGTTCCTGCAGTCCCCATAGGTACCTCGGGTGAGACCTCACCTGCTTGTGGGTGATGCTAAAAGGGCCAGTATTTTAAGGGTTTTTTTGGTGAATTAAAGTTTAAAATTGGGTCTACCCATTGCACGCCAAAAAAACCTCACTCTGTCATTTTTCTCTATCCAATGTGGAGGATATGGACAACCTACTCTCATCAAATCGAGCACTAGTGGGAACCATAGGTCAAGTTATCCTTATATCTCAAAATGAAGTGGAAATACAACCTGTTATTCCATTTTGTGGATAACTAAGGAGATTATGTCTCGAGGCCCTCAAGTTGAAGATATGGAGTGCAAAGAGACTACATGACTAGAAATATCCACATGCACATATTGGATACCCTTCTCACCACCATAGAGGTCTTATATTTTCAGATGGAATCCACCACACCAGCTGGCTTCCAAGAGGCACTGGTCCTTGCTCCATGAGGTACAAGTAAGGTATTATGGTGAGTGTCATTTCAATATTTGAGGCATTTGAGTATGTTGCATCTTAGATTTCTTTATATTTCATGACATATGCTTAGAAATTATGCCTTTTCCCTGTTTGACCTTGGTGGTTGACATTGTTCCCTAGTAAGTGGCCTTCCTTAGAAATGGGTTTGCTACTAGGAAATCCATTGAAGAGACATCATACCATTCCCAACCATACTTACAACTTTTCATCACTTAAACCCCCCATTTCCTTATCTCTTGGGATTTTAGGGTGTATTTACCCAAGAAGCGGTTGAACCTCATTCTATGGGAAGAAGGGGTTGAACGCTCAGAGGGATTGTTGTTGGGTAAAATATAAATCCTCTGTAAAAACCTTCCAGATGCTTTTCCCAGGGATCCCCCAAGAAAGCAATGAAACACTTATTTGTACGAAAAGTGGGGACCCATAAGAATAAGAGATAGAATGATTAAGGGTTATTTGTAGGATAGGAGGTCTCATCATGAGCCGACCTATCATAATCATAGGTATCTATAGGTATGACACTACCATGATTTGGACACCAAGACAAGTTCGTGTCTCTCAGTTGCACAACTGAGAGAAAGGGGATCTCATCACGAACCAAACTTCTCATTTCCACAAAGTATTCATGAGTGACACTGTCATTATATAGAGACCATGCCATGACAATGGCTTTCAACTTTTCCTTAAAAAATTAAATAAACAAATAATGGAAAAACGATGTTCTTCGAAAAATTGCATTGAAAACGAAGGTGCCACACACCCTTTACAAAGGAACCCATGAATGAGACACTACAACCCATTGTATGTCATGAACCCCATTCCCATTGAGTGTTGATTTTTAACAAATTCATCCAATTTACATGACTTAGAGATGGGTCACTTGGGAAACATTCCTTGACCTAGGAAAGATCTACCCAATAGGACACCTCGTCAACCCTCCCATATCCAAGCTTGGCAAGTCGCATAATGTTTTTGAGCACTTACTTGTTTGACATGGTAATATTTGATGCACATGATTAGGTGGCTCATTTATTGATTTTACTTACTCATCATTATATTTTGACTTGATATCCTTGGAGGTCATGCACGTTTGTCTTTGCAGGACCTAGTTGGTGGACAGTTTTGGAGGAACATGCCTAGCTTGTGCTTCCATGGGGCTTGAAGCCCATAGGTTGGCTGCCAAGGACCCAATTTATGGATGACAGGAATGTATCTTTGGAGGCCTAGAATATTACTTGAGAGACATGACCTATTCCTCACATGACCAAACATTTTTCCTAAAAGTGGAAAAATGTCATCTTTTGGAGGCTTGACGCCATGGTTGAGGGGCTTGAGGTGGTGATGACTACACATGGAAAATTTTGAAGGAAGAAACCCTTGGATCATGAATAATAATGGTGGATTGGAGACATATGGCCTTTGGAGGCCCAAACCTACCATCTCCAACTCAACATTTGGCCTAAAAATGTCAAAACGTCCCTCCTTAAGGGGTGGCGTCGCCCATAGGGTTTTCTTTTTGTGTAAAATTAAATTTTAAGTGAATTGTTCAATACTAATTGTGTAAAGGGGAAATATTAGGGTTGTTTACCCCTATTCTTGTGATTTAACCTAAAATTATGTGGAAAAACTATTTTGGAGACAATTTGTATAAATAGAGATCATAAGATCTCATTTTAAACACATCCCTCCCATTTGGAGAGGCCTTGGAATGAAATTTTCGCTATATTTGGCTAGTTTCTCTCTTGTTATCTTGTGTATGGATATATTCTTGGTTATTTGTTGATGGAATTGATGCACTAGCCTTGGAAGGCTCTTATTTTCTATTGTGGATATTTGTCTTGGCATTTTTCCTTGAATTGGTAAGGATTTTTACATTGTGCTATCATTTGTTATTCAAGTCAAGGTTATTTTGCTAGATATAGGTGGGAAGTATAAGTGAATGCACCCATACATTAGCCTCCATCATTTTATTCTTACATTTTATTGGTTTAACAAGGGTTTGCTAAGAGAATTATAAGTGCATACACCCTCTTAGCCTAAACCCTAGCTAGGGATACTTGCCTTGGGGAGTAAGAGGATTTACACCCCCAAGGAGGTAGTACATATATCTCTTTCTTTCTTGACTCCATTAACCAAATCATTAAATTCTCTAGTCATCACTTGTTGCATTGGAGAAATAAAGTGTTTCCTTGGTAAACATGAAATTTCATGACTTTGAAGTTGTTCCTAGTGGAATCAAATCTATGTTATGGATGATTGCTTGAGCCACTAGGGAATTTCATTTCTCCAACTATTTCTTGTTTTTGTTGCAAATTTAATATACATCCATTAGGGCTATATAAAATCCTAACAAAACTCTTCAATAACTCCTAATTTAACCATTGAAAATGGCCTCAAATTTACCCACATAATCTACTAAGTACAACACATCTTTTGGCAATTTTTGAGCAAGTTTTAGTGGTTAAATATATTTCTGTAATAATAATTTTGTTACATCCTTAAGTCTGATAAATATCATTGCAGTCATATTTTTATGACAACCTTGTTTTTGTGCTAAAGTCTCGCTCTATCATTGTTGAGTTAAACTAGATTTTACTAGCTTGTCTCATGCTTATTCAATTGGACTTTTAGCACTTATTTTGCATCCCTTATTTTCTTTATGTGATGATATATATCATTGATTATTTCTGAAATTAGGGAAAAAAATCTTAACTTTCTTGTCCACCTAACATTATTATATGCAAGTGTGGCTTTTATTTTGTCTCGGGAAGGTACACACACCCTTTGCAGACATCCAAAGATTTGGAAACCTTAAAAAACCCAGAGACAGGTCATCAAAACCACTTTCCTCTTCCATCATTGACCTTTAGTTGGATACTCCTCTTCCTTCCCTTACATCCATATCAATCCCCTAGGGTCACTGAGATTTCCTCCCTAGAGTGACCTAGTCACCCTTGAAGTGCATGACCTATATCAAGGTGACATTGGGTATAGTGTCCCTTAGTTGTCATCACTTGGTGGTTGGGTCAGGATTTTCCCAACCAAAAACGTGTGCGATAACATTTTGGCGTCATTGTTGGGGAGGATTTTGAATCCTCTATGTTCCCTAACGACACTTTGGCAAGATTCCCTTCCAAAGCATCTATCCCCGATCTGAAAATGAAAATATTTGTCTTGTTGTTCAAAGTATTCATTTCCATTGAAAAAAAAATGTGCAAAGTATTTTTTATCAGAGTTTATGAAATTTTTGTGTGAGAGAGTATTGTTTTAGTTTACTGTATAAAAATCTTAAATCTGTCTAACATAGAAAAATAACTGCACCATAAACACACAGCACATGATGAGGCAGTTCATCCCTCCTGGGCTACATCTGTCGGGTTCAAGGCTCCCAATGGGCATGTCCTTGATATATTATCATGCTAAAAATGGTATTACAATGAGAAAAAGGCCTAAACAGGCCAAACTAGTTGTGAAAACGAATTCAGAATGCAGAAAGAAGCTTAAAATGACTCTGTTTTCACCTAAAACAGTGAAGGGTGGTCCAATGCAGCTCCATTTCCCTCACAGCCCTCCATGGCTCCTCAAGCTTCTCTGAAGTAAAATGGCTGAAAAACACCTTTGTTAGCTCTGCAACCTATTCCAGTCACTCCAGAATGCTGAGAATACCCAAAATTGACCAAAAAAACGTCCAAAAAGGTTTTGTCTTCAAGAAGTTATGCCCCAAAGCAGTTCTGTCCCTTTTTCCCAAAAAAACTCCACCAAATCTGGAGTAGCGGGAGTTAGAACTTCTATAATTGGAAATTGGCGCCAAAAAAGGCAGACTCCATCCAAAAACCGTCGGAACTGTTAGCATTGAATTTTATTGTTAGTGGTAGTGGTCACATAGACCAGCTAAACCACCGCCATTCGAGCCGTTTGAGCCAACGGTCAGCCAAAATCGTGGCATATCCACTAATCGCCGGGACATGTGTTCATATCCACTAACCACCTTCCCGAAACTGTCGGAGGAAAAAGACCACGGTTCTAGGCGAATGGTTCTATGTAAAGGGGGGGTTGGCCCCCTTTCCGCCCCAACCAAAACAACTTACCACTTTAAATAAATGTCTTGGCCTATACGGTTAAGAACCATCATGAGCCCAGGTGGTTAGGCCTTGGGGCTGCCACCTAATTGACCTGTGGTCGACTCCTGCCAACTCTGAACTAATTTTGTCACTCCGAACTAATTTTGTCTTGCAGCCTCTGGACAGGCCCCGTGGCGCCCGCTGATTGGCCACCAAAATGTCCAGTCAACCAATACCCAATCCAAAAATGCCAAGTGGAAAATGATGATAGGTGGTTAACAGAATATTCCATGGAATATTTTGTGGAATATTCTTTTTTTTAATATATTTTTTTTAAATCAATGTCAACCCTAGTTAACTGGATATGAAGGAAAATGTGAATTTCAAATTGGAATAACTTTCACATACAATGTTGGATTTGAGTGTCATTTGCGGAACTAGAATCGTATCAACGAGGCCTATCCATTCGTTCTGTTTTCAACCAATTCTAAGTAGTTCCAATTTTGAGCATTTTCTTCACTTAGGACATGATTACCTGATCACACCTCCCCATTGGGAAGCTTTTGGACCCCAAAAGCCTTCGATTACCTGTTAAAAATATGAGGGTACAGGTTCCTCACCTTTTCCCATTCAATCCACTTTGTCGTACTCGATTTGCTGCCTTTAAGACCAACCCGAACATAATCAACATTTCCCCTCCTTGAAGTGTGTGTCCTTCTGTCAAGGATAGCATCCTCTTTCAACTCATCCAAAAATTCTGGCGAGAAATCCTCTATGGATGGCAGATGAATGTCACTTTCATAATCAACAATTAGAGGAGGTTCATACAAACGTAGATTTTCCACATTCACAACGGAATACATTTGCATGTATGAAGGAAAATCTAATTGAAAAGCATTATTTCCAACTTGTTTAAGGATCTTGAATGGACCATAACGAATAGGCTTCATCTTTTTACCTTCTCCTTGCATTCTTTCCTTACTAATATGCAGCCATACCTCGTCACCTTCTTGAAACTTATGATCAATTATGTGCTTATCATGCCTCTCCTTGTACGTGCCTTGACTTTTTTCAAGTTGTTCTTGAACTTGCTGATGTATGAGATGAATTCTTTCAATGAACATGTGAGCTTTGTCAATGTCACTATGACCATCAATGTCCACATCCTTCTAGGGAATAAAATCTAAAGTTGATTTAGGCAAATACCCAAAACAAGCTTCAAAAGGTGAAGTATTTGTAGAAGAGGGCTTGGCCCGGTTGTAAGCATGTTGAGTGTAATGCAAATGCTCATCCCAAAGCTTGGGATGCTTGCCGCAATAACCTCTCAAAAGATGTACAATGGTTCTATTCACTACCTCTGTTTGGCCATCTGTTTGCGGATGGAAAACAATACTCTTCTTCAACTTGGTGTCCATCATCTTCCATAAATTGGACCAAAAATTCCCCACAAATCTGGAATCCTTGTCACTAACAATAGAAGTAAGCAAGCCATAATGAACCCATACATGTTGAAAATATAAATCAGCAGTTTGTTCAGCAGTTATAGTTTTCTTACATGGCATAAGAATACACATCTTGCTGAAACAATCAACTACTACATAAAGATAATCATGTTGCTTTCTAGATAATGGTAGCCCTCCAACAAAATCCATAGAAACACTTTCCCATGGTCTAGAAGGTACCGGCAATGGCGTATATAAACCAAGCTTCCTATTATTAGGCTTTCTTGTAGCACATAATGAACAACCTCTAATGAAACGTGAAACACTATCTACCATGCGAGGCCAATAACAATACCTCTGTAAATGTGCCACCATTTTGCTTACCCCGAAATGTCCAGCTATGAGAGAAGAATGAGATTCTCTCATGATGCTTAGTCTCTCCCCCTGTGGTATACATAACTTGCCCAATTGAAATAGCAAATTATTATGCAAATGATAATCATTCTCCTCAACATGATTTCCTTCACTCAAGTTAGTATATACATCCTTAAAATCAACATCTGAAGCATATTGTTCTATGTAACTTGCATGTACAATAGAATCATTCTTAAGCAAAGTACTAGCACAAATAATAGGCCTTGAAAGCATATCAGCAACCTTGTTGTAAATACCTTTCTTGTACCTTATTACCAAGTGAAATTGTTGTAGGAAGCCCATCCATCTGAAATGATGTGACTGCTGCAATTTACTTTGCAATTGCAAGTATTGTAAAGGCTAATGGTCGGTATGAACAATGGTTTCTTTGCCCATCAAATAGTGTTTCCATTTTTTGACACTTTGAACCAACGCATACAAATCTTTATCATATGTAGGATAATTCACAACAACTCCATTAAATGTCTCAGAATGAAATGCAACAGGCTTACCATGTTGTAAGAGAACTGCACCCATGGCGTAATCACTAGCATCTGTTTGAATCTCGAATGACTGTCTCAAGTCTGATAATGCAAGGACTAGAGATAAACTTAACTTCTCTTTCAAAGACTCAAAAGATTTATGTTGCTTGCCTCCCCATTGGAAAGCACGCTTCACACTAGTCACTGTGTGCATAGGAGCTGCTATGGCAGAGAAGTTAGAAATAAACTTCCTCCAATACTGAGCTGCACCCAAAAAACTTCTTACCTTTGTGATGGATTTGGGAGTAGGCCAATTCACAATGGCTTCTACTTTGGAAGGATCAATTCTCAAAGCACCTCCTCCTACTATGTGTCCCAAATAAACCAAAGAAGTTTTTCCAAATTCACACTTTGACATTTTAAGAAATAACTGATTTTTCTTCAAAAT
>ML830844.1:0-19583 GCA_009831015.1 Picea engelmannii | reverse complement strand
TTACCCGCATGAAAGTTGCAGGTGCATTGCATAAACCAAACGGCATAACAAGCCACTCAAAGAGTCCTTGTTTGGTTTTAAATGTTGTCTTCCAAATGTCACTTTCTGCAATTCTAACTTGATGATAACCACTACATAAGTCTAACTTAGTGAAATATTAGCATCATTCAACTTATCCAACAAATAATCTATTCTTGGAAGTGGGTAACGATTCTTTACCATTATTTTGTTCAAAGCCCTAAAGTCCACACACATGCGCCAAGTTCCATCTTTTTTTGGAATCAACACTATCGGTGACCCACATGGCGAAGTGCTCGGTCTTATGAATCCTTTGTCCAACAAGTCTTTAATTTGCCTCTTGATTTCAGCATTCTCCATGATAGACAAGCGGTACATGCTGATGTTAGGAAGAGGACAATCTTGATGTAGATGGATTTCATGTTGAATCTCCCTTTTAGGAGGTAAACCTGTCGGTTCCTGAAACATCTCATGATGTGCATCAACTACATCATATAAATCTGATTTAAGCTTGGAATCACAATTTTCAAAGGCCTCATGATTCACATCAACCTTGGGCTTAATCATAAGAAGTACAAAACTCTTACTAGAATTTACTAGCCTTTTTACCTGTCTTGCATTTACCATCACTATATTTGCCTTCTTGCGATGTGCTCTGACAATGAACTCCTTGCCATATTTAAAGAGATGATATTTATTTTCATGGCGATGAAAGATCGTTTTTCTGTCAAATAAGTAAGGACTTCCCAAAACAATTCCTGAAATATCAAGTGGCACCACATCAAGTTCAATTGTGTCAATAAAGTGTGTAGTTATGGCAAATCGCAATATGCATTTTCTTAAGACTTGTAAGTTTGCATCCTTGCATATCCACCCAAGTGGATAAGGTTTTGGATGTGGAATGGTCTCTAGTTTAATTTGTTTGACCAAGTCTTCTGATATGAGATTTGCTTGTGACCCACTGTCAAACAATGTGTCAATTTTAGTATGTTTAGAGACTACCCTCACATGAAACAATTCAATTCTTTCTTCCTCATTAGGATCTTGTACATGACAGTTTGAAGTACTAGTGCTTGGCTTAGTTTCAGTTTCCTTTCCCTTCATACTTTTTAAACCCATGGCTGCAATTTTGGTTTCATCCCCTGAATCATCACCTAAATCTTGAGGTGTAGTTGTAGTAGCTGCAGTTTTCTTCTTTCCCTTGTTTTTGTTAAACTGATTTCTTTTTTCAGGATGTAATTTCCAACAGTTTTTTCCTTCATGGCCCTCTTTTGAACAATGTTTACAAATGACTTTTTCACCCTCTTGTTTGATAGATGCATTCTTTTTGGATTTTCCCTTAAAGGTTTTGTCTTTGTTCTTCCCTTTGAAAGGCTTGTTTCTACCCTCATCAAAAGTGTTTTTCCCTCTAGCCTCTAAATGCATAGCTTGTACACAAACTTCGTCTAGACTAGTAGGATTAAATATGAGGATAGTATGCTTAAGGTAACTGTGAAAACCACCTATATATTTCAGCAAAGTATCTTGACTTTGTAAGTCTACCCCTAATAAGAGTGCTCTTCTCCTAAATTCTTGGGTATAGTCTTGTACATTATGTCCCTTAAGCTGTCTAAAGTTTTGCCAATTCATTATAGCCTTTTGTAGATGAGCTAATGGATAAAATTGTTTCTTGATTGCAGTAATAAATTCAGTCCATGATAAAGTAATTTTACCATGTTTCTTAATTTCATCCTTGGTCTTGGCTTCCCCCATACCAATGTTGCTCCATCCATTCTTAGCGAGGCTAATTGTATCTTGGTGTCGTCAGCATGAAGGTTTTGAATCCTTAAATAAACTTCCAATTGTCTAATCCAATTGTCAAGTTTATCTGCATTGACTTCACTGTTAAACATAGGCAATTCAAATTTGACATCAAGCTTTAAAAAAGGATTTTTACCAGTGGTTTTCGACTTATGAGACTGATTTACCGAAGTCGAGGAAGACGATGTAGAGGAAGAGGAAGAAGATGGAGATGGTGGATCACCATTTCCTCCATGTCCTTTCTTTGACTGATCATTACTCTTCTTTCCTCCTGTGGAACCCTCTCCTTCTTTCTGGTTTTCAGACCCTTCTCCAGCAATCCTATCATTTCTTTCTTGGTAAAGGATCCTTACCATCTCAGTCATATCTAATAAAGCTTTTCGGAATACCCGTTCTTCCTCCTTGGGATCCATCTCTTCAGGAGTTTCTCCTTCTCTTGAAGACATGCTTGAAGCTGCTTCTAAGACTCTTGGAGGTGGTTTTCTGACCCTTCTTGGTTGTGGATTAGTTTGTGCACTAACCAAGTTTCCTTCACCTCTCTTGAGTTTTAGCCTAGTAAGCATGAAAACTTGCTAACAATTAAATTAATCTTTGCACAAAACCAATGCTGAGTAAAAACTCTAGCTTCTAAAGCTCTAATCCTGAGCTCTGATACCATTTGATCTAAAAATGAAAATATTTGTCTCGTTTTTCAAAGTATTCATTTCCATTGAAAAAAAAATGTGCAAAGTATTTTTGATAAGAGTTTATGAAATTTTTGTGTGAGGGAGTATTGTTTTAGTTTACTGTATAACAATCTTAAATCTGTCTAACACAACAAAATAACTGCACCATAAACACACAACACGTGATGAGGCAGTTCACCCCTCCTGGGCTACATCTGTCGAGTCCAAGGCTCCCAATGGGCATGTCCTTGATATATTATCATGCTCAAAATGGTATTACAATGAGAAAAATGCCTAAACAGGCCAAACCAGCTGTGAAAACGAATTCAGATTACAAAAAGAAGCTTAAAATGACTATGTTTTCACCTAAAACAGTGAAGGGTGGTCCAATGCAACTCCATTTCCCTCACAACCCTCCATGGCTCCTCAAGCTTCTCTGAAGTAAAATGGCTGAAAAACACCTTTTTTGGATCTGCAACCTATTCCAGTCGCTCCAGAATGCTAAGAATACCCAAAATCAACCAAAAAAACGTCCAAAAAGGTTTTGTCTTCAAGAAGTTATGCCCCAAAGCAGTTCTATCCCTTTTTCCCAAAAAAACTCCACCAAATCTGGAGTAGCGGGAGTTAGAACTTCTAAAAATGGAAATTGGCAGCAAAAAAAGCGGACTCCGCCCAAAAACCATCGGAATTGTTAGCATTGAATTTTATTGTTAGTGGTAGTGGTCACATAGACCAACTAAACCACCGCCATTCGATCCGTTTGAGCCAACAGTTAGCCAAAACCATGGCATATCCACTAACCGTCAGGACATGTGTTCATATCCACTAACCGCCTTCTCGAAACCGTCGGAGGAAAAAGCCCATGGTTCTGAGCGAATGGTTCTATGTAAAGGGGGGGTTGGCCCTTAGGGGCTGGCCCCCTTTCCGGCCCAACCAAAACAACTTACCACTTTAAATAAATGTATTGGCCTATACAATTAAGAACCACCACAAGCCCGGGCAGTTAGGCCTTGGGGCTGCCACCCAATCGACCCGCGGTCGACTCCTACCAACTCCGAACTAATTTTGTCTTGTGGCCTCCGGGTAGGCCCTGTGGCGCCCACTGATCAGCCACCAAAATGTCCAGTCAACCAATACCTAATCCGAAAATACCAAGTGGAAAACAATGATAGGTGGTTAATAAAATATTCCATGGAATATTCTGTGGAATATTCTTTTTTTTAATATTTTTTTTTTAATCAAAGTCGACCCTGGTTAACTGGATATGAAGGAAAATGTGAATTTCAAACTGGAATAACTTTCACATACAGTTTCGGATTTGAGTGTCGTTTGCGGTGCCAGATTCATATTGACGAGGCCTATCCATTCATTCTATTTTCAACCAATTCTGAGCAGTTCCAATTTCGAGCATTTTCTTCACTTAGGACATGATCACCTGATCAATCCCTTAGCTTGCCTAGTGACTCATTTGAAGAACGTTCCCTTTTCCACCTGTGATAAGTTTCCCTTAAATATTGTATGGAGAATCCACCTTCCACGTACCCACCTTTCCCTCATTTGGTGAGAATTGATCTCACCTGGCGACTCCATTAAGGTGCATTTTCAATCAATGGAATTATGGCACCATGGGATGAACCATCATCCATAACTTGTTTGGAATCGACAATGGAATTTTTACAGATGGAAAAGGAAAAGGCTTCTAAGGAAATGATGAATCACATAAGAGAGTTATTTCCTTCCCTTGATGATAAAGAAGTGATCGAAGAACAACCATATCAAGAAAGTCATCAAGAAGAGAACACAATGAGTATCAAGCCTCTTATGATGAAGAGGAAATGGAGGGGCGTGTCCATAAGAAAAAAGAAGAATTATGATCAAGTGCAACATGTTGAGGCACCACTATATTTTCTCCCACTTGATGAATGCGAGGTTTCCCAACCTTTCTCTCCCCCTGCACATGATGTTGAAGAAGCGATCAATCTTGATGATGAATAATTTGAAGGTCCAGTTGAAGATGCCCATGCCTCTACTCCTCCTGCACATGAAGATGAAAATATGGTCATTCGCAGTTATACTGATGGCCTTATTCCATTCAATATGGTTAACGGGAATATAGACACTTTCATATTGACTGGCAGACACAAGTGGTATTTTGGTCGTCTCATTTTCAATATAGACTCCATTTATGACATTGAGGGTAGCCCCCAAGAAAACGGTTTTGAGTTTTCATCTTCAGAGGACTAATTTCCATGCATATATGATTCGTATATTTGGGAGCCTGATGATGGAATGATTACAAATTTGTTTGAGGACTCTCAGCCACCTTCGTCCTCAATTTTGGAGGAATACCATGACATGGCCACCTCAAGGCGACTAGAGGCTCATTCTACAAAGAGGAAGTACTTTCATATTGAGGATTTATACAATGATTTGAAGACAAAGAGGGTGTTCTCTTCTAGACCTGAGCCTGTCCCTTACCTCATTTCCTCTTCTCAGGGAAATCATGAGGTTTTTGTGGGACCTCTCATGTCTTCATGGTCTTCAGGAAGCAACGATCATGTTCAGGAGGATGAATATGAGCCTTCATCTACATATAGTATCCCCCTTCATAGATGGATTGATCAAGATTGTGGACATCACTTCAAGAAATATTCCTTGCATGATCAGAGTTGTGGATATTCTTTCCATCAGGATTTCTGCCCTCCCACCCATCTCCATGAGTTTCATTTCACAATTGATTATATATCTATTTATGCTCATGATCATTACGTGCTTGAATTATCTTTGTTTTTTTACATAATCAAGCATAGGAGGAGATACTTTTATAGGATGATCAGTTGGTTTCACTAGTTGTATGAATTCACCTGACATCACCCATCACCTGATCTTCAGGGCCCCATGGCCCCAAGGTAAGTAGGTAAGTGATTTTGATTTCTTGTATTTTCATATTGATTTCTCATAGTAGTTTGGATGCATTTCATATTTCATTTTTCTCTACCTGCATATCGATTTCATCCTTAGTTTAGAAATTTAAAAAAAAAGTCAAAATTTTTCTTTTCTAGATTAATTTTATTTTGGATTTTTATATGGATAAAGGGTGATAGAAACACCCTAGATGCTCTGATGCATTTTTCTGAGTTTTGGAAGGCACATGTTTACCATGAGATATTGTGGTTGTCATGCACTCTACGATGAGCACATGTCCCCAAGTAGGAGTCAGATGTTATCCCATTTTGTGGATAACTAAGGAGATTATGTCTCGAGGCCCTCGGGTTGCAGATATGGAGTGCCGAGAGACTACATGACTAGAAGTATCCATGTGCATAGATGGATACCCTTCTCACCACCATAGAGGTCATAGATTTTCAGATGGCATCCACCACACCAGTTGGCTTTCAATAGGAATTGGACCTTGCTCCATGAGGTATAATTTAGATATTATGGTGAGTGTCATTTCAATATTTGAGGCATTTGAGTATGTTGTATCTTAGTCTGCTTTAGATTTCATGACATATGCTTGGACATTATTCCTTTTTCCCTATTTCACCTTGGTGGCTGATATTGTTCCCTAGAAAGTGGTATTACTTGGGAATGGGTTTGCTATTAGGAACTCCATTGAAGAACCATCGTATCTTCCCAACCATACTTACCACTTTTCATCACTTAAACCCCCCATTTCCTTATCTCTTGGGATATTAGGGTGTATTGACCCAAGAAGGGGTTGTCCCTCATTCTATGGGAAGAAGGATTTGAAGACCCATAGGGATTGTTATTGGTTAAAAGATAAAATCCTATGTATAAACCTTCTAGATGCTTCACCCAGGGATCCCCCAAGAATGCAATGAAATGATTATCTATAAGAAAAGAGGGGACCCATAAGAATAAGAGATAGAATTCCTAGGGGGCTAGTTGGACGATAGGAGGTCTCATCATGAGTTGTCCTATCATGATCATTGTATCTAGCGATATGACACTACCATCATTTGGCCACCAAGCTATGGTAGTGGCTCTCAGTTGCACGACTGAGAGAAAGGGGGTCTCATCACGAGCCATCCTTCTCATTTACACAAAGTATTAGTGAGTGAAACTATCATTATATGGACACCACGCCATGACAATGGCCTTCAACTCGTCCTTAAAACATGAAAGAAATAAATAATGGCAAAATGGTGGGCTTGGAAAAATTGTATTGCAAACGAAGGTGCCACACACCTTCTACAAAGGAACCCAAGAATGAGACACTACAACCCCTTGTATACCATGAACCCCATGCCCATTGAGTTTTGATCCTTAACCACTTTATCCACTTTACTTGGCTTAGAGAAAGATCACTTGGGACACATTCCTTTACCTAGGAAATATATACCCAATAGGACACCTCGTCAACCCTCCCATATCCAAGCTTGGCAAGTCACATAATATTTTTGAGAACTTACTTGTTTGAGAGGGTAATATTTGATGCACATTATTAGGTGGCTCATTTATTGATTTGACTTACTCATCATGATATTTTGACTTGAGATCCTTGGAGGGCATGCTTGTTTGTCTTTGTAGGACCTAGTTGGTGGACAGTTTTGGAGGAACAAGCCTAGCTTGGGCTTCCATGGGGCTTGAAGCCCACAAGTTGGATGCCAAGGGCCCGCATGCTAGATGAGAGGAATCTATCTTTGGAGGCCTATAATAGGACTTGATATACATGACCTAGCTCTCACATGACCAACCGTTTTTCCTAGAAGAGGCAAAACGTCATCTTTTGGAGGCTTGATGTCATGTTTGAGGGGCTTGAGGTGGTGATGACTACACATGGCACGTTTTGAAGGAAGAAGCAAGGGTGGATTGGAGACACATGGCATTTGGAGGCCCAGACCTACCATCTCCAACTCAATGTTTAGCCTAAAAGTGCCAAACCATCCCTCCTAAAGGGGTGATGTCACCCTTAGGGTTTTCTTTTTCTGTAAAAGTAAATTTTAAGTGAATTGTTCAATATTATTTGTGTAAAGGGGAAATATTAGGTTTTTTTACCCCTAGTATTGTGGTTTACCCAAAAATTATGTGGACAAACAATTTTGGAGACAATTTGTATAAATAGAGATCATAAGATCTCATTTTAAACACATCTGTCCCATTTGGAGAGGCCTTGGACCGAAATTTCCGCTATCTTTGGCTAGTTTTTCTCTTATGCTCTTGTGTATGGCTATATTCTTGGTTATTGGTTGATGGAAGTGATGTGCTAGCCTTGGGAAGATCTTCTTTGCTATTGTGGTGGTTTGTCTTAGCATTTTTCCTTGAATTGGTAATGATTTTTACATTGTGCTATCATTTGTTATTCAATTCAAGGTTATTTTGCTAGAGCTAGGTGGGAAGTATAAGGGCATACACCCCCACCTTATACTCCAACATTTTATGCTTACATTTTATTGGTTTAACAAGGGTTTTCTAAGAGAAGTATAAGTGCATATACTCTCTTATCCTAAACCCTAACTAGGGATACTTACGTTGGGGAGTAAGAGGATTTTCACCCTCTAGGAGGAAGTACCTTTAGATCTTTCTTTCTTAACTCCATTAACCCAATAATTAAAGGCACTAGTCATAACTTGTTGCATTCAAGAAATAAATTGTTGCCTTGGTAAACGTGAAATTTCATGATTTTGAGGTTGTTCCTAGTGGAATCAAATATATGCTATCGATGCTTTCTTGAGCGACTAGGGCATTTCATTTCTTCAAGTGTTTCTTTTTGTTGTTACAAATTTAACCTACAACCATTAGGGCTGTAGAAAACCCTAACCAAACTCTTCAATAACGCCTAATTTAACCATTGAAAATTGCCTAAAATCTTCCCACATAATCTATTAAGTACAACACATCTTTTGGCAAGTTTTAGTGGTTAAATATCTTGTTGTAATAATAAGTTTGTTACAGATACAAGGATGATAAATATCATTGTAGTTATATTTTTATGACAACCTTGCTTTTGTGCTAAAGTCTCACTCTATCATTGTTGAGTTAAACTAGTTTTTACTAGCTTGTCTCGTGCTTATTCAAATGGAATTTTAGCAGTTATTTTGCAGCCCTTATTTTCTTTATGTGTTGATATATATAATTGATTATTGCTGCAATTAGGGACATCAAGCTTAACTTTCTTGTCCACCTAACATTATTATATGGTGTGGCTTTTCTTGTGTCTCGGGTAGGTACAAACACCCGTTGCAGACATCCAAAGATTTGGAAACCTTAGAACACTCGAAGACGAGTCATCAAAACCACTTTCCTCTTCCATCATTGACATTTAGGGGGATACTCCTCTTCCTTCCCTTCCATCCATCTCAATCCCCCCAGGGTCACTGGGATCGCTTCCCTAGAGTGACCTAGTCACCCTTGAAGTGCATGACCTATATCGAGGTGACATTGGGTATAGTGTCCCTTAGTTGTCATCACTTGGTGGTTGGGTTGGGATTTTCCCAACCAACAACTTGTGTGATAACACAATCTAAGATTCCTACAATGTAAACATGGGTGTGCATGAAAGTAGAAGCCTTTTAAGTGCATAATTTCTAGCTTTTTCCTATACTTGTTATGTTTTGTCTAACATTTTTTTAGTATTTCAATATGTAAGGTAGTAAACCTGCCAAACCTATGCATGTTGGAGTTGAAATGTAGGGAATAAGAAGTTTTTGGATGACAGATTATATATTTTTTATAATAGGCTATGACCAAAATCCTCAATTTTATAGGCCATATTTTTTTTTTCTAATATAAAATCTATTTGTTATTGTGAAAAACAAATGGAGTTTAATTCAATTCTCTTTCTAAAAAGAACTAGTGATTTAAATGAACAGATCAAATCTATAATTATTATTAAAAGAAATCAAGTGAATGAAATAATTAATAAAAAATACTAAATTATCTAGGAACAAGTTATAATGTAGATTTCAAATCCATATCAACCCCAAATATATTTCATGGTTTGTTAAAAACATGTATGTATCTACAACCCAAGTAGATGTGTTTGCACAAAGAAATGCACTCTAGCCTTAACATATGATATTATAATAAAATAAATAAATATAACTTGACTTGTGATATTTTAAAAAGTCACGGATTTATATTGTCATTTATGTTAATCCTTTTTAATATTTAATTCATCTACCCTATTAAACTTATGTTGAAAAAAAAATAAGAGGAAAAAAATAAATTATAATTTTATTATTTATTTGATTTGATTTCCTTTTAAGATTTAAATGTTTCATATTTATTATATAAAACATAAATATAGTAGGATAGGTAGACACTACAAACCTATAGCTAAGAGGTATGGTAAGCAGTATGAAAACGAAAGATCTTGTTTGGATTGTGACGCGCATGTGTAGCATGTCTATCATGTAAGAATCTAAAGAGACGTGACGTTTGTGAAGGGTGCAGTGGATGTATTGATCCACTAGCACATGCTTTGACATGGAGGCGATTATGGGATCGAATGGATTGACATGGATAACGGATTAATTAGAGGATGGAGTGAGTGTCTCAAAATGTGTGGCTCATACACAAAGATATAATAAATAATTTGATGCGAGAAAAGATGGAATAGACGAGGCAATGGCCGTTAAGAGAAAGAATTAGGATTAAGTCGGTGGAGGAGATTTTAGTCCATATGGGCGTGCTATGTGGATTCAATTATTTTGATGGTTGTTGTAATAGTGTGTGCACGTGAAAGGATATATGCGTCGGAATAGGAATATGTAGCTAAGGAATCGTACAAGCACCGCCTGCCCAAGAAATTCATGATATATGCATTTCCAATTATGATTATGATGTACCCTAGGTAAAGCTTATTATAACCTAGCTGGCGGTACAAATCTCAACGTACTTTTATATAATTATTATCATTCTAGTGGCCATTTTATTGTCCAACTTATAATTCCCGTGTACAACCCACTCAAAGTCTTTGTTAGTGGGAATTATTGATTTAAGGCAATCATGAATGGGAAGCCCATCTCACCCAATTGCATCCAATTCAGCTTTAAATTTGACACCACTTGTCCATGCATTTGTGTATCAATGATTTATTGAGAGACAAGACAGATCTACTACACAATTCTAAGCTCGGTAATAAGATTAGAATCCATGTTCTTCATTAACACTTTTCTTCCCTATATGTCATTTTTGGGGTCTCAATGGCATATATGATGTCAAATTCTTTTTATTATGATATTATAATTTTTAATGAGATCAAGAATTACTTTAATTTTCTCAAAGTTCCTTCTAAGTAATGTTTATTTTGTATGAATAGCATATATGATATTAAATTTCTCGGATTATAATATTAGAGTGTTTAATGAGATCAACTTATGAAGTTATGTGTTTTCCTTCTTAGTATGTTTTCCTTCCTCATTCTTTGTGGTCATTTCATTTTCATTAAAGTTGTCATAGAAGGGCAGCTGGTGTGTTGGATGACACTTGCAGTCATATCTGTTTCAATTATCACAAAGCTATGTCGTTTGATCTATAATTTTTTCTGGTTGGGTTGCTTAGATCATACTCGACATCATCTCTGTAATTGGGAATCATTGGCCAAACCCAAACTCAAAGGTGGATGGGGTTCGTAATACTTATCATTTTAGCAAAGCACTTGCAACCAACTCCCTCTGGCACGTGATGAACACTCCTGCTATCTGGCACTCTATTATAAAGGACAAATACCTATCTCAACATACAATCTCCAACTAGCTTCTAACTGACACAGTCACCACCAAAGCAGCCTCCTTTTTCTAGAAAACACTCATAAAATCAAAATCGTGGATCACGTGTGGGCTTGTTTGGCAGCTAGGCTCGGGCCACTCCATCATGATTGGTCGCGACCGTATCCTGGGAATGGGCGTAAACACCACTCTTCGACCTCAACTAATTGACCAACTACATAACATAAATTTGTGGTATCTTTACCAGGTCAGGGATCGAGCCTCTTCAAACTCTCTTCCAGAGCAATGGATATCCAACAACATGCCCGGTCTCTATGCATAGGATGTTACTCACTGGAACTCTTTATGCTCGGCCTTATCCCATTCGGACATCCACCTAAACGAGCAAGACGACCAACTCAAGTGGTCTGGGGGCGACCTATCGGGAAATTCATCTGTCCAAAATGTATACATTGAGATCACTCACATGATTTGGAATGCAAAAATTCAAGGATGGAGAAAAAAACTTTGATCCTGGCTTCTTCCTACAAAGGTAAAACTTTTCACTTGGCTTATGATTGCCAATAAATTAAACACTTGAGATATATTGCAAAAAAAGGGCTGGACTGGACCTAATACCTGTTACCTCTGCTACAACGAAGCCGAATCAACAGACCATCTTTTCATTGAAAGTGTTCATATTCCCGAATGGTCTGGGAAAAAATCACCTCGGTGCTAGATCTAAAAACAACTTGGGATGGGCCAACACTTCCTGACTGCTTCGAATCTTGGACCCATAGGGAGCACAATTCAAAGCAACTTCCCTCACTGGTCTGTTGGTCCATATGGCTGGACAGGAATAATGTTTTTTTTTTAAATAAGACTCCTTCTACAACTACAACAACATATAAATCACTTGGCCTTTTTAATATCTGGAATGACGTACATCCACTTAAGCAAAGATCGTTGAACATAAAGAGGACAACTTTTTTAGAGGATACTACAATTGGATGGTTTGATGGAGCAACGTCAACAAATGCCACCCAGAGCGGTGCAGGAGGGATAATCAAATTTACAAATAACTCATTCATTAGTTGGACTTCTAATTGTGGCCCGAGTACCAACACTAGAGATGAATTACTAGGTGCCTGGGCCACTCTCTTCCTGGCCTTTAGACATCATATAGAAGCACTTCAGATACTTGGGGACTCCAAAATCAATATTGAGTGGCTGAACAACAGGGGTGATCTTCAAGCCATCTCCCTCCTAGCATGGAAGGACATAATTAGACTACTTCTTCCCTCTTTCAAAAAACTCTGCTTCAATCACATTTACCGTGAACACAACAAAACTGCAGACAAACTATCCAAGGCAGCTCTACAAAAAAAAGAGGGCATTTTAACCTACAATCTTTGGTTAGATGGTCGTGAGGGCCCTCCACATCTCTTATCTTTATTTAAAGTTCTTCTCTACTCATCTTAGCAGTCAATCTTGGTATGAGTTTTTATAGGCTACTCCAGATTTTTGTTTTATCTTCCATATATTTCACATATTTTGAAGAATTTTTTCTGCTAGATATGGCATAAATATTTTATTTCTAGACCTTTCTCATTGCATGATCTTTCTCCATTTGTTGGTCGAGAGACCAATATTGGCAAAAGCATCATCAAACAAAGTTTTGTATCCTCAACAATGTTTTGTAATTTCTCTATCCAGAAAACACATTATATTTTTTAATATAATCGAGAAATTTTCCCGTTGAAAAAAAAATGTTTTCCTTCCTCTCGCAAGGTTTTTAATGAGGTTTGAAAAGTTAAACATGCACAAATCTCAAACTTTGTCACATAATTATAATAGGATTGATATATATCTACCAACTACACTTTCATGTTTTCATGTTTTCACAAAGTATTATAGAAGAGTTTCACATTATTTGGGAGTGGGCATTTCCTTATTAGTCCCTCTCATGGGACTATAGCAATGAGTTTGCTTTTGACATGACATTAATTTGTTTTTTACCATAAATTTGTGTATGCAATGTAATGTTTAACATAAGAAAACAAATATATATTTTTGGATATAATAAAAATATTTGTATTTCTCATTTCTAATTGGTTGATAGAATTGAAGTGTTATTGCTCCTTTCACGTCTTTCAATATGCAGAATTAATTACATAATCAATGAATTTCACCAATCACCACATCTAAATATAAAAAGTTGTACTATGTATTTATTATTATGCATTATTATATTTATATTATATTTATGAATATTATAGTTCCATTAAGCTTATGTTTCATTATATATTTTGAATAACAAACAACCCTCAATTATTATCTTTTGACAAAAAATATTCATTACTTGTGTATTTAGTTATATTAAATTTCATTGTTCAACATATATTTCCAACCCTTGTTTTATTTTATAATTAAAGTTTCACATTATTTAGAAGTGGGCATTTCCTTATTTTATTTTGCAATTTTTTTTTTTTTTTAACTTTTTTTTTAAGTCATTTTCAAACCTCTTAGTCCTTGTACTTCTTTTAAAAGCTCTTAGTTCTTGTACTTGTTTTAGTGCTCTTAATAAAAATCTAATTTGCCCATTTTTCATACTTTATTACTTCCTACATCATTAAATAGTCAACTTTCCTTTTGACCCTTGTTTTCAAACAACCTCCACTAATTTGTACCTGCCCACTTAGATGATGTCACCCTAGTACTCTTATTATATGATATAGAGAGGTGTTTTCAATGTATTGTCCAATCGCAGCAAGTGATGTCAACCCTAACTTTAGACTTTAGAATGAACACATTTCTCTTGACTTTTATGGACAAGAAAATGACATATTGACTCTATTTTAGACTTTGGAAGTATGAGTTAAAGTTTTTAATTTTTATTTTATAAGAACCAAATATTTCATAGAGTTTTTCTCCTTTAAACTACTCTTCCATTAATCATATTAAGTTTGTAGAGTAATTTTGTAAATTTTGCTACATTTAGTTGTGAATACATATATAATTTGTTACATTTGATTTTGAATCTTAATTGGATAAATACATTTTGGTTAAGGGCTAATTATTGCATACACCTTCCATATGTTGTCATAATTATCTCTTTTAAGTTTCAAGTGGACCTCTTTTAAATTATACCATTGATCCAACAAAATAACTAAGGTATTAAGGATGACGAAAATAACATTTCATATGTGTTTATTCCATTTTGTTGTATCTAATATAAATATATTATAAGTTGCTTCCAATTCAATATTTATGTTTTTTTAATAGAAAATATATGTGAACAATGTTTTAAAACAAATGAAAAATGAAAAATTCTTTCTTTTAGAGTTTTTTTGCAAAATAATAAAAAACACGAAATTTAAACTATTGGGTTTTGTTTATTAAAATTTTGGATGACAATCTTATAAAATAATATTTTTAAATTGTTAAAAATATAATGAATTTAAAATTCTCAAGACTAAAAATATTTTACATTATTAATCTTCATTAATAATATGGCGTTATGTTGTTAAAATTATTTTTATAATATTATTATAAGAAAATATTGATGGAAAATCAAACATGATTATGATGTTTACTATTTTTTTAAGATGATAATTTGTAACAATTTCAAAGTATTAGTAACACCGTTTATCTCCATTATGTTTTAATTAATGAAAATCAAAGAGATATAAGAAAATTTCTCTCGAATCTTTTGGAGCATAGAAATAGAATGTTAAAACAAATCAATTAATTTGTTATCAATTTGTTTAATGTTTAATAGATTAAGATTGGTCTTTGTAAATGATAATCATTGTGGGAACATTATAGAGATTATATCTCACCATTTGACTAACTTTCTATTTTTATTTTTCCAACAATTATTTGTCAATTTTGTAATTTTTCAAAAGCAATTCATTTAATTTTGATAGGATAAAGTTATTTTATTAAAAATTTGCCAATTGTTTTTAGAAAATTTATAAAATCCTTAGAAATTTGAATTTTTTTTACAAAATATCATGAGATGTTTATAGTTAGGATTTTAGGAATTAGTACAAGATTTTCTAAGGTTTCTACAATTAAAGGTGTATAAGTATAAATCCTTAGAATTTTCATTGATCATTATCATCATCAACGTCATAGTTTTCATAAGAAAAGAGGTCCTAAAGAGTAGTTAAGTTATGAAACTGGGTAAAGTTATGTCTTATATTATTAAGGGTGGGGCAATATAAAAGCAAATTGTGTTTATCCTCAACCTCCTTTGTATAACAATGTTTTTTGTTTATGTACTCATTTTAAGGTGTTTCTAGCAACTAATTTCACTATGGAGGTCATCAATATTAGTTTCAATTTTGGTAAATTCATGTTGTTCTTTAAGCTCGTAATGTTGTAAAATTAGTTTTGAGCATTTTAATTGAGATTTATAAAATATTTAGGGTATTTCAACTTTCTCATATTAATGATTTTATTGTCATTCCATGACTTATATTTAAACGTCATAGGAATGTAATGTTTAATATTGCCGATATTATTAATTTGATTATCTTCTTTATGACCCAATAGTTAAGCCAACAGTAAAAATCTCTATCCCAACTTCTCTTAAACACATTTTGGGTATTGGTCATACTAGTTCAATAATAACAAGGAGTCATTATTAGCTCAACTTTATCAATTTGTGCTTGTAATCTCAATATATAATCATGCCTTTGGACTCCACTGAATTATATCCAACTACAATCAAGAGGATGTGGTAAGAAGTGTTTCCTTTTATTTTAAAATTATAGGTTATGGAGCATTTTGTATTTTCCCAAAAAGTTTCCAAGTCTCACAAGGAACGATATAATCTCAAACTTCATAGTTGTAAAGAATAAGTAGGATAACTAAAGTGTTAAAATTATTTTTTCCTTATCCCAGTGTCAAATCCCATCAATTATACATTTGTTTTCAAGACCATAATAATCTTTTGAACCATAAATGATTCTCTTCTCTACACTACAGTTCCAATCTCAATGACAATTGAGATTCATACCTAAGTACTTGTAAAATTACACCTCTTTAATGGTGTTATCACCATGCACATGTGGAAGACAACTTCTTTACTTAGATTTAGTTATCATAATCTTGGTTTTATCGATATGAGTGGTAAGCTGTGTTTTTTGAAAATTGGTGGATAAATTCAAGTTGTTTGTGAAAATTTTAAATATTTTTTGTAAAGAGAACACTATCATCAACATATAAAAGAAGGATGACAATGAATCTAGCCTCAGGTTCTAAACATAACTTAATTTTAATCATATAGATGCCAAAAAGGAAAAGCAAAGAGTCATCCTTACTTAACACAATATTATAATTAATCTATATTAACCACTTGTTATTGATGATGATGGTTAATGTCCATTGAGACAAAAATTGGTCTATCAGACCTTAAGAAAAGAAAGAGATTACTTGGATTTCTTTAAAATGTTATTTTGATGCTTGAAAAGCATTAAGAGAAGTGTTCCAAGATCACTAAAGTTTTGATGACTTAGAAGGTTAAGAAGGTCGGTATTGTGACAAATAGTTGGATATTGGGATCTAATTTGGGTAAATCATGGAATTCTACGAGAAAGTTCTTTTCATATTCAACCCTCTTGATGTCACAAATGTGGAAGATTCTTTGTTTTCATGGTGTTTTGGGGATTGTCCAATACCCAATTTCACTATGCAACTCATGAGAAGCAGTTCTTATTTTAGCAATATTGATTCTATTCTTTATGCTAGTCAAAATAGAGAGAAACTTTTTATCTTCAAGGTTAGGGTTAACCACCTCCTTATAATAGCTTAATTTTATTTTATCCTCTAATTCTTTATCGCACCATAGATTCTCCTTAAATTTAGCTTGTACACAATTTTTAGTATCATCGATATTATATAGAATAACTTCTTCTTTTATTCCCCAATGATTTAGCCAAGACTTGGCATCATTATGCCATCCCCACTTGAGTCGTTGGTGATTTCATCTAGATTCCGAAGTAATTTTGGGGATCCTCTTGTTATCCATGTTGTTTATATTGTTCTTGTACATTAATTACCTAACCATAGTTGTGCTCTCTGTTAGTGATAAAAAATGATTTTCTAATTATTTTGATATCACATCATAAATCATTATAAGGTAGAAGATTTATTTATAAATCTTAAAATCTTTGAGATAGGCATTTAAGTATATTATTCAAATGAATAAAATAATTCCTATCTCGAAAAAAACCAAAAATAAATTTTAGCTTTCGACGGATAAATGGCTTTTTCACAGTGTAATGAGCCGCCGAAAGATTTCCTTTTTGGCTGCCAAAAGAGCGGATACAGAGAAAAAGAGCCACTGAATGTGTAGAAGAGACAGAAACGTCTTCTTTCTGCCCAAATCATGATTTCTTGATTCCAGGATGCGTGGGAATGATCATAAATAAAAGGTAATAATTAGGAGAATACATATCATCTTCCTAATCAGGTTTTGAAGACATGTGATAAGGGAATAACACCAAATGGAATGATTACTCTTGACATAAATTGCCCAACCATCAAAGATAAATTTCTGAATCTATGATTTTCATCAGCAAATTGTCAAATAATGCTTCAACTGTCAAATTCAATTTATATTGATCATATTAGATCTTATTGGTTAAATATTATGTTATTTTAGGTATTTCAGATCCATTAAAATAGGATCTTGAAACCTTGATGTAAAGGCTATAAAGCCTAAGACCTTTGATACACTAAAGGGAGGAGGAAACAGTCTGAGGACTGTGGTTCTATTCCCGAAGACTTGTACATTTCATCCTTTGGAAATGTCCATGAATATATCTTGACATCGAGCTTCTTTCACTTTGTTTGTTCAGTTTTCATCTCCTTTCTTTCCAAGTTTATGTATACTCAATGATAGAAGGCTGTCATCCCATCTCTTCGTTGGTATATTAGACTTATATACTTTTCTTCTTATGTTTGTCGTAATGCCATATAGTTGTCATCCTATCAGTGCATTCATAAGCTAAAGATGCAAGTATTTACTCATTTGGTCTGGCCATATATCATATGAAATCGTATATATGTTTCTGCTGGTATGAAGAGTATTTTACCTATCATTACCGGCCATTCACATATTCTATTGTATAGATATTTCTGTTAGCATAACGATTCTTCTCCATATTTCCACACATTGATTAAAACCTTATGAACAACATTGTTGAAAGCCTTGGTTTTTTGAGTGAAGTTATGGGTTTCTAAATGGATATGAGTTTATAATGTCATCTGATTTGATCCTTTTTACTCTACATTATTGATCTATTTAAGTTACCAAGCTTACACCCTTCTACAATCAGGGAGTGATTTCTTGGAGTGATAACAAAATGGCGTCGTTGCCGGAGAACGAAAATGAAAGCAAAGTTTCCTTAGGAGAATGACAAAGATCTGATTCTTGATGGCAGACAAGAGACAGACATGAAACTTGATTGTAATCATTTGCCTGACGACTCCACATTAAAGACTCCACTAGGGAGAATCCGACTGATAGAAGATGAAGAGGTTGAATTCAAAATCCAGGTACCAGTTCATCAATTTACTTTATGAACTGTTGTTATTCTTTATCATCTCCTTTATACTTTTCCCTTCACATGTTAAAAGAATTATCCTTTGTTTTGTATATTCTGAATATTATCAACCATCTTTTATAAAACCATATTTAGAAGAAGATTTGCAGCTTGCTTGTATTGTAGAAGTTAAATCAGTTTTTGTGCCTCAATTCATTTATAAAAATGACCTCTGTATTCAAATTCCTTCTGAATCTGATCAACCATGTAACCTTGAAGAAATCAAATCTGATTCAAAACCTATACAGAGCTCAACACTTGTTTCCATAACCTTTGAACCTTGTCAGCAAATTGCTATCCCTCATGATCAACCCACAACCTTTCAAATCAAAATCATGATGAAGATTCTTAAGCCATTAATGCTTCTCTCTCATCTTCATCCTTATCCGCTTGACTGTTATGAATATATCCCTTGGTTTTCTGGAGAGAATCAAGCTTCAGTTGAGAGGCACTTGGAATCTTTTGAAGATTTTATTGACCGTTTTCATATTGTTTATGAGGATGTTATCATGAGATTTTTCTCTATGTCATTGATTAGAGATGATGCTATATGGTTCAAGAGTTTAAGAGCTAAATCCATTGGCTCTTGGATAGAATTCACTGATGTTTTTATGAAACATTGGGGCAAACATAAATCACCAGATTCTTACCTTGCTGAGTTCTATACTTTGAAGAGAGAACAAAATAAAACTTTGTCTGCTTTTAATCGGAGATTTTGCAGCATCTATCATGGCATGTCATTGCAGATTAGGCCCACAGAGACAACTTCCATGATATATTATGTGATGGGACTACAGTCAAAACTTGCC
>ML830843.1:0-23165 GCA_009831015.1 Picea engelmannii | reverse complement strand
AAATAAAAATATAAAATATTCGTTACTTTTAAGTAGATAAACCTCGATCACATAGTATCCCAAAAAACTATGAATTCATTAAAAAATAGGAAAATCTAGAGGAGGCCCTCCTCAAAGATTATTAGTGGAAAGCCTAGCCCATATTCCTTTTTACATGTTTCTTACCTACATATCAAAACAAAAATTCAATATAAAGAAAGAGTAGAAAGTTGTAAGCCTACCAATTTTTCTACTAAAAATATTTTTAGAAAATATTGTTTTACAAAAAATTAAAATTCATGGAAAGAAATGAGATGTAAGCTTACTAATTGTGAAACATTGTGCTTATTGAAGGAGAAATGAAAGTCTCGAAAAGGATTAGGACCAACCAAAGAATTTATAGTAAAAATGAGTGGGTTAGGAAAATGTATATCATGGTTTTGGTGATGGCAATGTTGGAAGTGGCAGATGAAATTGCCTTACAAATGTGCCACGAGACAAGGAAACTCACCAAAAGCACTACAAGAGTGGTACAAATTCACTACTTGAACAACATGTCCAATGTTATAGAAATATTTATATCCTAAAATATATCATCCAAAAGATTAAAAGACTAGAACACAATTTCTCCAAAATGGTGTCCTAGCAATAAAATCTTGATAAGTTGTTGAATACAAAAATGAGGAAATAAAATCATTTTACTAAAATGAATCACTCAAAGAAAAAAGACTTAAATATTGTACACAATGTCATTGACGAAATCAAAATGGCAACCCATATGCCAAAATTATAACAAAAAACAGTTTGTTCGGGCTTAATTAGAAGAGGCATTTGTGATATGGAAAAAAATATATATCAAAAACACATACAAGTATAGTATGGTGTTCACCCAGTGTTTAGAAATCCAATAGAAAGCTTTACCAAATACATTAGAAATATGGAATAGTAATACATCCTGAGTGGGCCTAATGGTTAAGAACATATGTTTCCTTCTAAGAGGTCACAAGTTCAAATCCATAGGGGGTAGGGTATGTATACCTCTGTATACTTTACCAGTAGATAAACCTAGTCTCCATACTCTGCAATTTGACCCTCTGATGCTCTGCAAATGTACTAGATTAAACATGGACTACTTTGGATTCAATGGTGCCATCAAATTTGGAAAAAAATGCTCCTAGTGTTCAAAACACTAAGCATGCATCTGGATTGAAACTGGATCATAAGTTTGTTGAATGAGCTTGTTCGTTGTTGGGTGAATCCATTTGGTGCACTGGAGGAAGAATAGGTCATACAACTCCATTTGCTAGAGGAGTTTCATAATGGTCAGAGTAACACAATTTGCATGTGAGTCATGACAAGTGATATGCAATAGGCTTACAAATACAATATCCAGTCAAGCCAACAACTAAAGCCCCAAACAAGCACAGACGAGTGAAAAACATTTAAATCTTAAATCAACTTTTACAATTTGACAAGCATTCAATTTTTACGTTTGGCCTATAAATTATTCGAGATGAATTACCCCCATACATACATTAGCAATACTAAGCACGCCTTCTAAGCGTAATAAAAAAAAATGCATTTTACTTAAGTAAGCATTTTATGTAAGTAAACTTAACATAAAGGTGTCAATAATGGCTTCTCCTATGACATTCAACAACACTTAGAATCTAAAAAAGAAGAATGAGATAGTACTCTACATGTCTCTATCCATATTTTTTGATTCTTCTTTTTCCATGTCCATGGATTTGTTTCCAAACATAAGAACCCATCTATCCATATTTTTTTATTCTTCTTTTTCTATGTTCATGGGTTTGTTTCCAAAAACAATAACCCATTGATTCGTACATGAGATCTTCCAACTTAAGTTTCCATAACTTGAATATCTCATTATTTAACTTTTATATCATTATTCTTGAATGTCTTTCCATTTTCCTTCATACAAGATTTATCTACAGAAAGGAATAAGTTTATCGCATACCAAATATACTTTGTATATCCAAAGAATAAGTTAAACTATAGTAGCAAAGGCTTTTCCATGAATCTTGTAACCTTGCTATGATCTCAAATGAAGAGTTTGATACACCTGTGCAAGGAAGATATGGTAATAGAATCTTAAAATATAATAAATAATGTCATACACATACACAATGCATAAGTGATTTACCATGGAATTCCTTAACTAGGAAAACCAACAAACTTAAATCCATGCCTCTTTTCTCAATGTATTAACAAATATGTTCATTGATGCAGACCCCCCTTCCCTCCTAAGGGTTTCATGACCTCCCGGTCAAGGATCTTAATCTCCTGAGATGAATTAGCTCTTTCGAGCATTCAGTAGTCCCTAGAACAAATTACACATGCCCATTTTTCTCTTTAGGCGCGGGTCTTATGGAACTCGTGGCCCCCCTTCTTTAGCCCCTTTATAAACTTGAAATTTGGACGCTAGTTCCTTACGATGGCCCCTATTTTCATGTGACCTTAGCCTATGACCCGAGGCTTAACCTCTTGGGCACTTCAAAAATTCAGGAATCTAACCGAGACCAGATATACGATCCACATCCCCCTTCAAAACCAACAGTTGAGATATACTTCGGGACTCCACACTCCAGGAGTTCTGAATGTTCCAACCTCCACTCTTCCCCGAAATTATAGATCAGGCGCCACACTTCCATCCAAATCAACGGCTCAGGTCCACTTCGAGACTTCGGTGTTTGAGAGTCTCGAAAGCTCACACAAGCTTTTCTCTCGAGGTATTTCGTATCCAGAGTTGCAGATCAAGCGTTGCACGTCTCCTTAAACCAACAACTCAGATTCATTTCGAGACTTCAGCGTTCGGGAGATTCAAATGTTCTTGCATCCTTTTCTCCCATAGCATTTTCTTCTGGAGTTAAGGATTGTGCGCCACGCTTCCTTCTCGTTCGACGGTGGGGATCCACTTTGGGCAACCCTTTTCTCCGCGTTTCTTTCTCCTCACTTCTGAAGTATGCAATCTGTTGGTGCGTGTCTCCCACATATCGATGGCTATAAATTGCTTTAGATATTTGGGATTCAAGAGTTTCAACCTCTCCACACTCGATTTCTCCCAGAGTGCTTTCACCTGAATTCAATGATCTGTCGACGCATGTCTCCCACAAATCGATCACTATAAGTCACTTCGTCTAATCAGGCTTCAGGATTTTGGCCACTCCACCCTTGTTTTCTCCTAGAGTTCTTTCACTCGGAGTGCACGAATTTCTACCACGTTTCCTCCCTGGGATCAATGGCACAGATGGACTTCGTTACTCCACAGATTTCCAAAGAAACTCACGGCTAACTGCCTCGTAACTTTTCCATATATGACGGTCTAGGGTGACTCCACTTCTTCCTGAAGAAATCCTAGTTATTAACTCGTTAAACCTTAAAAGCTTCTCCCCCTTTGAATATTTTTTCCCGCTATTTCTCCTGAGCTTCGTTTCTTGAACCCCTTACTCCTTAGAGGGTTTCTTCGACACTTAGTCAACTTTTGGATCTGTGCACTCCTTGCAATAGATCTTCACACCCCTTCACGAGAAAACTCAAGCTATTCCTCCTGAGATTTTTGAGTCAAAGACTCTATCGACGCACTCCTTGCGTACGATATGCACACTCTGCATATGAAATTTTCACGCTATCTCTTATGAGCTTTGAGTCAAAATACTTGGTTAAACACACTCCTTGCGTACATTATGCACTCCTTGCATAAGCTCAAGGAAGAGAAACAATTGAAACTTATTCAACACTTCACGGATTCATTCATTCACATTATAACTCATGCATTCATGAAAACATATAATAATAGAGAATAGTTACACAAAAATACTTCCATGCATTTGGATCAATATCACTCTATTATATTCATTCAAATGTAAGTGGCTACAACTGATACAAGCAAATAACAACTAACTCTACAAATACTAATATGCCATTATAAATTGTTCAATAGCATTATGTTCGCATCATCAAGTTCAACAGCCTCATTCAGGCGCATAAGCATCTATTTATACAAGAGGACTCTTTGGGTTTCCTCCAGCTACCTATCCTATGCAATTAAAAGAATTCAACTACTAAGTCTCTATAACAATGAATTTTATGATATATGAAGATAGGGGTGGATGCTCCAGATCTGCATTGCACTCAGTTTCATTTAAGGAAATCTAATCTCCTCTGATCTCATGCAATCATCCAGTCTTTGTTCATTAAATATTTCTTTGACTTTCAATCCAATCAAAAAATGTTTCCCCATGATAAGCCAACAGTTCCAAATTTAAAACAAATCAAAAGGCGTGCTATGCGTTGTGCTCGTTGTGTTGTCCATGGGTTCTTTGCTGACAATGCTCCTGCATCATACTCCTCTGGGAAAAAATTCATGGACTCATGTCCATGATCTCCTACACTGACTTTCCATGCCTCTAGATATTAGCTTCATTTACCCAACTGGTATCTTCTATTGGGTGTCCCTTCCATTTTACTAAATATTCAAAATATATCTTTCTCTTGGTCTTCTTACCAATATTGTGATCAATGATCTTCTACATCTGTGGCTTTTCTGCTTCTGCCGTTGAATATTCTCCTGATGTTCTGATCTTTCTGTGTCAACATCCCTGTAAGGATACAAGTCTAAAATGTTAAATATGGGTGATATACCCACTTCCCCTGGCAGCTCTAACTCATAGGCATTGGTACCGAGCTTTCTTAGGATCGTGCATGGTCCAATCTTCTTCAGCTTCATCTTGTTATATGTTCCCCTTGGGAACCTTTACTTTCTTAGGTGTGCTAAGACTTGATCTCCAACTTCAAACTGAAATTCTCTCCTATGTTTATGAACCATTCATTTATATTTTGCATTTCTTCTCTGCAACTGCTCCTTGATCTCATTATGAAACTTTTGAATTTCTGCATCGAATTCTTCTGTTTCAGCACTTTTGAATTCACTCTTCTCCAGATCTCTCAATTCTGATACTCCTCTTGGATTCATTCCATACACTATCTGAAATGGGATTTTTCCTATACTTATGTTTGGTGAGTCATTATATGCAAACTCTGCTTGTGGTATAATTTGATCCCTGGCTATGATGTTCAGTGACCAAACTTATCACCAAATATCCTAAACTCTTATTTACCACCTCAATCTATCCATTTGTCTGAGGGTGATATGCTGAACTAAAAGACATTTGTGTCCCCGGCTTCTTCCATAATGTTCTCTAGAAATGACCAACAAATTTAGTGTCTCTATCCGAGACAATGCTCTTGGTAAATCCATGAAGTCTCATAACTTCCTTGAAAAACAAATTTTCAACATGTGTTGCATCACTAGTCTTCTGGCATGGGATAAAGTGTTCCATATTTGAGAATATATCAACCACAACAAATATGGAATCACTTCCCCTATGGGTTCTCGCAAATCCCAACACAAAATCCGTGCTTATTGCATCCCAAGGCCTATCTGGGATAGGCAGTGGCTGATACAATCCAGTGTTCTATTTCTTTCCTTCTGCATACTAGAAAATATTACATTTTTTCACAAACTTCTTCACCTATGCTCTCATACCTGGACAATAGTATGAACTGTTCAACTATGCAAATGTCTTGTCATGGCAGAAATGTCTTGCTAGACCTTCACTGTGTTTTTCCTTCGGCATATTTTCTCTCATAAAGCACCTCAGTATGAACAATTGGAAACCTTTAAACAACAATCCATCTTGAAACATATACTCTCTCCACTGGTTTTTTTCCCTGAGCACAAGATTATCACATGCTTCATATGCTTCTTTAAAATCTGGATAATCACAATACATATCCTTAAGGTGTTCAAACCCCATGGTATTCACTTGAAATTCCTGTAGAATCAAACATCTCCTGCTCAATGCATCAACAAATTTGTTAGCATTACCATAAATATTTTTAATGACAAAAATGAAATTTTGCATAAATTCTATCCACTTAGCATGTCTCTATTTTAACTTCTCATGTCTAGTTATGAATTGTAAATCTTGATTATCGCTATACAAGACAAATTCCTTTGGAGCAAGATAGTGCCTCCACTTCTTCAAAGCTTGAATTATGGCATAAAATTCTTTATCATATGTGGAGTACTTCCTCTTAGTCTCCTTCAGCTTCTCACTGAAATATGCAACAGGTCTATTATCTTAGCTCAAGACTGCTCCAATTGCAACTCCACTTGCATTACATCTCACTTGAAATGTCTTCTCGAAATTTGGTAAGACCAGAATTGGTTTTTCTGTTATCTTCTCCTTCAATATATCGAAGCTCCTCTCAACCTCTTCTGTCCATTTGAAAGACTCGTGCCTTTTCTTCGCCATGTCCATAATTTGTTCACAAATTCCACTAAAATTTCTAATGAACTTCCTATAGAAACTCGTTAATCCATGGAATCTTCTCACCTCAAATATACTCCTTGGTGATGGCCATCCTTTGATTTATTTTACCTTCTCCTTATCCATCTTCAATTCATTTGAAGAGATCACAAAACTCAAATATATGAGTTATGTTTTCATGAAAGAGGACTTCTTCATATTAATCAACAGGTCCTCTAGCTTCAGTCTCCTCATCACTAATGTCAAATGTCTCAAATCCTCCTCTTTAGTCTTTCTAAATACCAGTATATCATCCAGATATACAATTACAAACTTACCAATGAAATATTTCAATACTTCATTCATCAGTCTCATAAAAGTACTTTGGGTATTTGTTAAGCCAAATGGCATAACAAGCCACTCATACAACCTTTAATTTGTCTTAAAGGTTGTTTTCCACTCGTCACCTTCTCTCATCCTTATCTGGTGATATCCACTTTTCAAATCTATCTTTGAAAAAAATTTCTACACTTAAGTAATCCATTAAATCATCCATTATTAGCAAAGGAAATATGTACCTGATGGTGATCTTGTTTATGGCTCTTGAGTCTCTCACATCCTCCATCCTCCATCCTTCTTTGGACTCAACACAATTGGTACTACGCATTAGCTCAAGCTTTCTCTGACCAAAACCTTGTCTAATAAATCCTAGACTTGTTTCTTTACCTCCTCATTCTCTTGAGGTGTCAATCTGTATGCTACTTTGTTTGGCATAATTTCTCCCGATATCAAATCAATATGATGGTTGATACTTCTAATGGGTGGAAATGAGTTAGGAAACTCATACACTACTATGTCAGAAAAATTCTCCAACAACCCCTGAACTTCCTCAGGAAAATAATCCAGAGAAGTACTTGTAAGGACAACTCTGGGCTTCCTCACCACAGTAAACTGCATCTCATGTTCCTTCTTGACCTCACTCAGGAGTTCCTTCCCACTCATGAGAAGTATGCTTGTGTTGGCTTCTTCCTTTACTTTCTTCTCTTCTATTAGCAGCAACATGTGTGTTCTACCTTTATTTTCCAAAGTGTAAGTGTTTCTTCTCCCATCATGAATGACATTCATGTCAAATTGCCATGGTATTCCAAACAAAACATGACATCCATCCATGGGAATTACATCACACAGAATCTCATCTCTATATCCACTTATTTTAAATTCAACAAGGCATTGTTCAGATACCATTACCTGGTGTCCTTTTTGCAACCATGAGGCCTTATATGGATTTGGGTGTCCAGTTCTCCAGCTCCAATTTCTCCACCATCTCTCTGGATACTAAGTTATCAGTGCTCCCACTGTCAATTATCACCTTGCATACTCTATCTTTAGTCTTGCAATTTTTCCTGAATAGACTGTTCCTATGCACTGGATTTTCAATTTCTAGCTCTGGATTTAAGAGAACCTTCCTCAACATCATGGATTTTCCATCCTCTGCACCTTCTGCTTCAACATTCCTTTTATGTGTTTCTGAAATGTGAGCTTCACCTCCTCCTTCTTTCTTTCTCTTGGTACATTCCCAAGACATGTGTCTTTTATTTCCATGGGCATAACACCTTACCTCTCCTCCTCCTCTTCTTCCTCCTCTTATATCATAATTTCTCCCACCACATTGTCTCCCTCAGGAACTTCCTCCTCTTTTTGAGTGTTATGTGGTTTCTCAGTCTCATTCTTGGTTTTATGTGCCTTTTCATGGGAAACTCCCTTACCTTTGTTTGGTCCTCTGCCTCAACTTCGCTGACTTTTTTTTCTAGCCAACTTCTTCTCTACCTTCAGTGCAATATTATAAGAATCCTCCACTGTCCTCACTGTCATCATGTTGATTTCATCCTGGATTTCATATATCAGGCCATTTATATATTTGACAACTTTTTCTTCATATTTCTCTCTTTGTCCAATCCTGATATTCATCTTGTAGAACTCCTCTGTGTACTCTTTCACTGTCATACCCTTATGTCTCAGGTTTTGCAACTTCCTGAACAGATTTATATGATAACCCTTGGGTATGAATCTAGCCTTCATCTTGGCTACCAATTTGTCCCAATTCTTTATCTTATGCTTGCCTTTGCTCCTCCTATCAGCCTGCAGTTCATCCCACCACATTGTTGCATGTCCTTTTATCCTGGTGATAGCATGTCTCACCTTCTTCTCCTCCTCAACAACTTCGTAATCAAAGTACTTTTCCATGGACCTTATCCAGTCCAACAGCTCTTCATCATTCCAAATTGCCTTCATACATTGGGATGTCTATATTTTCTCTAGCTCCCAACTTCACAACATATTTCAGTAAGCTTTCTTCAGCCGGTCTTCCCCTGCAGCTTCTTCTTCGACCTGTTTATCTTCACTTTCTGCATCACTTACATCTCTAGCATCATATTCTATCCTCTGCACTGCCACCATCACCTCCAACTTGGCACGAAGCTCTCTCATTTCTCTTTATACATCGCTATTGGCTACAGGTGGATCCACGCATCTCCTAAGAGTCATTATGTTGACTGGTTCTCACACACAGAGTTCAACTTTGTGTTCCTTTTCAACTACCTGAGAACAAAATCATCCTTTGATACCACTTGATGCAGACACCCCTTCCCTCCTAAGGGTTCTGCGACCTCCGGATCAAGGATCTTAATCTCCTGAGATGAATTAGATCTTTCAAGCCTTCAGTAGCCCCTGAAACAAATTACACATGCCCATTTTTCTCTTTAGGCGCAGGTCTTATGGAACTCGCGGCCCCCCTTCTTTAGCGTTTTTATAAACTTGAAATTTGGACGCCAGCTCCTTATGCTGGCCCCTCTTTGCATGTGACCTCATGTTGTGACCCGGGGCTTAACCTCCTGGGTACTTCGCAACATCGGGATTCTAATCGGGACTAGATCTACGGTCCATGTCCCCCTTCGCAACCAACGGTTGAGATATACTTCGAGACTCTGCGCTCTGGGATTTCTAAATGTTCCAACCTCCACTTTTCCTGGTAGTGCTTTGTACCTGTAGTTCTTGATTAGGCACCACGTTTCCATCCAAATCAACGTCTCAGTTCCACTTCAGGAATTCGACGTTCAGGAGTCTTGAACGCTCACACAACCTTTTCTCCCGAAGTAATTCATACCTGCAGTTACAGATCAAGCACCACACGTCCTCTTAAATCAACGGCTCGCGTTCATTTCGAGACTTTGGCATTCGGGAGATTTGGACGTTCCTACAGCCTTTTCTCCTGGATTGTTATTCCAGAGTTGAGGATCGTGTGCCACACATCCTTCTCGTTCAACCATGGGGATATACTTTGGGCGACCCTCTTCTCCATGTTGCTTTCTCCCCACTTTCAAAGTATGCGATCTACTAACATGTGTCTCTTGCAGATCGACGGCTATAAATCACTTTGGCTATTCAAGCTACGGGAGTTTCAACCTCTCCACACCCGCTTTCTCCTGAAGTCAATGATTTTTCGACCTATGTCTCCCACAGATCGATGGCTACAAGTCACTTCGGCTAATTGGGCTTCAAGAGTTTTGGCCACTCCACCCTCATTTTCTCTCGGAGTGCTTTCACCTGGAGTCCACGGATTTTCGTGATGTTTCCTCCCTCGGATCGACGACACAGATGGACTTCGTTACTCCACAAATTTCCAAAGGAACTCATGGCTAACCGCCTCGCAAATTTCCCAGTTCTGATGATCTAGGGTGACTCTGCTTCCTCCTAAATAAATCCTAGTTGTCAACTCGTTAAACCTTAAATTCTTCTCCCCCTTTGAAGATTTCTTCCCTCTATTTCTCCTGAGATTCATTTCTCAAACCCCTTACTCCTTAGAGGGTTGCTTCAACACTTAGTCGACTTTCGGATCTATGCACTCCTAGAAATAGATCTTCATTCCCCTTCACGAGAAAACTCAACATATTCCTCCTAAGCTTTTTGAGTCAAAAACTTTGTTGACACACTCCTTGTGTACGATATGCACACTCTGCATATGAAAGTTTCACGCTATCTCTTCTGATATTTGAGTCAAAAGAATCGTTTAAATGCACTCCTTGTGTATAGTATGCACTCCTTGCATAAGCTCAAGGAAGAGAAACAATTGAAACTTATTCAACACTTCATAGACTAATTCATTCACAGTATAACTCATGCGTTCATGAAAACATATAATAACAGAGAATAGTTACACAACAATACTTCCATGCATTTGGATCAATATCCCTATGTTATATTCATTCAAATGTAAGTGGCTACAGTTGATACAAGCAAATAACAACTAACTCAGCAAATACTAATATGTCGCTATAAATTGTTCAACATCATTATGTTCACAACATCAGGTTCAACAACCTTATTCAGATGCATAATCATCTATTTATACAAGAGGACTCTTAGGGTTTCCTCCAGGTACCTATCCTATCAAATTAAAAGCATTCAACTACTAAGCCTCTATTACAATGAATTTTCTAAGATATGCGGATAGGGGTGGATGCTCCAGATCTGCATTGCAGTCAATTTCATTTAAGGAAAAATGATCTCCTCTAATCTCACACAATCATCTAGTCTCTGTTCATTAAAGATTTCTTTGACTTGCAATCCAATCAAAAAATATTTCCCTAGGACACGCCAATATTTTTAAATTTAAAATAAATCAAAAGGTGCATTGTGCTCGTTGTTTTTTCCACAGGTGCTTTACTGTCGATGCTCCTGCATCATTCACAATACAATATTTAAAGGTATTCCACAACATCACTCAACCCAAATCTACCAAGAGTTATTAGATTACAGTGGATTGAAAAACATGAGTCGAAAAGCATAAAAAAGGAACTAACCCACAAGCATGTTGGAGTGCACAATCTACTTGCAAAGAATACAACACATATCGAACAATTGGACTATACAGAGTAAAGGCAATGTTTTAGAACAATGCATGTAAAATGGAGTTGTGACCATAGTTAGGAATATCACCAATATTTAATGTGAAAGATATTTATGATTTTAAAGGTTATAATTTATATTAATCTAAAAAAGTCGAAGTCAGGTGGATAGACAAGATGTTGAGGAAACAATAACCAGAAGATGAAAGGTTTTGGAAAAAAATAGTATTCTTGAGTATTCTAGACATGAGGTACATAATATATACAATAGTTAGTGAAATTGATGGATAAGCCATAAGCTAAGAGTATGTGGATTCCACAACAAGAGTATCACATACTTTACAAAGACAATGTAGTGATGGAGTAAGTGATTGATGATATGTGTGAAAAAGTGCAATCTTGTTTTTCAAAGGGATTTTGATGCAAGATCATCTTGGTGTATGCCATAATATTTATATGAAAAAGGATTTTATATAAGCAAGTGTCCATTTGAAGTGTTTTTCTATCCTTTTTCCACATCTATATATGTTATATGATAATTTTCTTATCAATTAGATAAATTTCTTTTTTCACGATGGGCTTGATTGTTTGGTCAAGTTGGGTGGTGATATTCCCCCCACCAAGATTCAATTCACTAAATCTAGTGACAAGTTTTTATATCTCATCAAAGCGGTTGTCGTGTGCCAAGTATAAGAAGTATGAATTTAGTGATGGATAGAGATCCTATTAAACCTTTAATGGTGTTACTTTTCTCTAATTGATATGTTGATTGGGAAAAACTAATAAATAATAAGCATTAATTTTTTGTAAAGAAAGATAATTAAAATTATATTACTCTAATATAAAATTGATAAAAAGATACTAATATTAATAATAATTTAAGTTTAGTCCGAGAATCCCAAACAATAAATTATTATATAAAAACAATACCAATATACAATCCATCTTGACTATAGAACATAGGAACACACATACTATTAAATTAAAAATTAATGTATCATGATGGTAACTAAAGATAGCATAAAGAAAAGACATAACTCTATAAATTGGTCTTTAAATCTACTATGAATATACGATGCCACATAATAGATAAAGGATTTATAAGGCACTTGCGTCACTATCCCCCTTCCCAGATAACTTGGGAAGGTTGTGAAGAGAGTATTATAACTTGAAGGACATAAGAAAGAGATCTAACACTGAAATGCTATAAGAAAGAGATCTTACACTAAAATGCTAATAACTTTGTTAAGCTAGAAGGGGAGCAATCATATTCAACAATGCGGCAGGGATGATTTTAGGGGTTAAATTTCGCTCATGGGCTAATTTTCCATGGTTTTTCCAAAAACGAGATTCACTATTTTAAAAATGATTCACCCAAATTCTATAGGATAAAACTATTTTACCTTAAAAATCGCCAAAAGTTTATAAAAACTATATAAAATACTTAGAAATTTGAATATTTTTACAAAAATATCACCAAATATTTATAGTTAACATATGAAGGATTAGTAATATTCGTCAAAATTTCTACATTTTAAAATAAATTTTCATCCTTAAAATCATCCTTGATGACAATCCTATTCAACAAGGATATCCTTGTGATTCCTATAAATCATGGTTGATTGTCATCAAACGAAGAAAATATTTTAAGATTTAATACCCTATTGGGTGCCCTCCAAAGTATGAGAACGGTCACCCACGGGGTCTCTCAATGTGAGACTCCAATGTAAAACTTCTAAGAAGGGTCATCCACGTTTTCCATATGGAATTGTAAGCAATTCCAAGATAACAACTTGTAGTTGAGCTTTCAAGATTCAATATCCTATTTGGTCTTCCCAATGTCAAAAATTTGAGAAGGGTCGTCCACATTGTCCATATGGCATTGTAAGCGATTCGAAGATAGTAGTTGATCCATTGGATTTTCTAATCAATAATAACAGATAACTTTTTAAGTTCATTCAAAATAGTTGTTCATGATAGCTTGTCGTTATATGTAAGGAGATGCATAAAATATTATCATATATTAAATAGCTTTATCTTGATAATATGAACCATTTCTTAGGTAAAATTTTAGGAGTGTGGAGATGATATTGGAAGTGTCTTAACCTTTCCTCTTTATTATATATGTTCTACAAATAGAATACTTGATTGAACACTCATTCATTTGTACTTTGGTAGCATATAGACTATTTTTTTAGGTAAAGGAAAATATATTTATCTTGATAATATGAACCATTTCTTAGGTCAAATTTTAGGAGTGTGGAGATGATATTGGAAGTGTCTTAACATTATATGTGTTCTACAAATAGATTATTTGATTGAATATTAATCGATGTGTTCTTTGGTAACATATAGACTATATTTTTATGTAAAGGAACTTATGAACGTAAATCATTTAAAAAAATAAATTTTCCATTTTGAATAAATAAAAAAGTCATGAATTATATTATAAAGTTTGTCTATCATAAACACATTTGTAATGGAGCCTTCTTACCTCTTAGTATATGCTTTCATTCCTTGCTAATTATTGTTCCAGTTCTTGTTGATGGTACTATGTGTGGCGACAATCTCCTTATACATCAATATTGCTTTATGCAAAATAGTCTTTGATGCTTAGCTAGTACATTAGTACGAATTTATGATTAAGGGGGGATTGTTATCCTTTCAACTCCTAATATTATATCGTTGACCAATTTTATGTACGTTTTGGGATATAGTCTTTATCTTAAGCATTATGTACATAGGTATGTGTTACAATTGACCATTATATGATAGTTACGATTAATATAAAATGTATTATATGACATTATGTGAATATGATTTACTTAAAAAAAGTGAAATTTACATACAAAATTATGTTTTAGAGGGTATTGAGTCCCAATATGTGATCCATATATATTCAACTCTAGGTTGTAATAGTGTAATTTTAACACCTTTTGTCGAGTTTGAATAATTAACCACAATCATGACTAATCAAGTTCATATTCGAACTTTGTTGGAAAGTCAGTTTTCATTGATGTCAATGTTGGAAGGTTGGCTTTCATTTATGTCAACCCTAAAAGAAGCCCTGAAGCAAGTTTGGAAGCCTCTAGAAGTAATGGGTGTATTTGAAGAAGTCTCCAAAGTGGTCCCCTTATGGCACTTTGAATAAGTCTTCAAGAAGCCCTTGAAGTATGGTTAAGTGGTTAAGAAGTTATGAATCCCCAGAGGAGTGGTCATGAAGCTCGAAGTTCATTGGATAAAAAGAGGGTGAAGGACAATGCAAATGGATTCAAAAGTATCATAGATGGATGGTCCTCGTCATGTTGTTTCCAATGGTAGGTTGTATGCCACATGGTTCCTCACGATTGAGAAGTTATACCTTCTTAAATATGAAGCCCTGAAGTATGGTTAAAAAACCTCTAAATGATTCCAACAAGAAGTTACAAGATGACCCCAAAATTAACTAAAGGAGAAAATTTGTTGCAAACAAAAAGTTACAAGTTGGCCCTAAAGTAATATAAAGGAGTACTTGGAAGGGTATAAATCCACATCAAAATCCTCTCATTCGATTAACCAAGTAAGAAATGAAGCAAGTATGTGATCTCTTAGTGAATATAAGGCAACAAAGGAGTGGGAAGAAGGAAGTCTCAGAGCCTCAAATTGGAGAACAGTTTATGGTAACTCCAATTGAGTAGACCCCTACAGGTCAGGTATAGGGTGTCTGGTGAGGCCCCCAAGGGTTGCACAACACTTGTTAAGCTAAGCACCGACTATTGTTTGGTCTAGTCCTACGAGACTGAGGAAAAGCTTGATGATGGAGCTATTGTCTTGACATTGAAGCTTGAGGAAAGTTTGATGGTCTGATATCTCATGTATGAGGTTTTACAAAATGAAAATGTATGTTATTCTAAATATTTTTAGGCTTATATCTTGAGGGTTATGGAACATCGTGTTGGAATATGTTTTGAGGCATATCATGGATGGTTTGGCACATTCTTAAGCCATGGAAAATTTTTGCGATACATCTTGGATACTTTGGTACATGGATTGAGGCATGTTTTTGGCATATGTTATGATAAATATCTTGGTGATTTTGGAACATTTTTTAGATGTTGGTATATGCTTGAGTCATATATTGGAGATGTTGGTACATTCTTGAGACATATTTTGGAACATGTTTTGGGACATGGTTGATGCACATCTTGATGGTCATGGTACATGGCTAAGTCATATCATGGATATTTTTGAACATTCGTGAGGCATGTATTGAATGTTTTTGGTACATGGTTTGAGGTATATCATGGATTCTTTAGCACATGCTTGAATCACATCTTGGATCATGGTTTGATGCATATCACATTGATTTTGAGGACGTGATTTGGAGATTTTCTTAGTGATCTTGACATAAGTTTTATGTGGTTATTGGGATGGATCTAGTCTTGATGATGATGATGTATCAGTGTCAGTGACAGTTATAGTGATCAGTTGAGTCTATTTTTTATTATCATTGACAGTTACAGTGATAGTTTGAGGTCGGTTTTGATGATGATGATGTATCAATGACAACAAGAGTGATAGGTTGAGTCTACATCTTTGTTTTAGGGAGGAAGGAAGGGGTAAGGAAACGGGGTTGGAACCTTCTTCTAGTTGGAGCCGAAGAATATAGGGAGTCATAGCTTCCTCTAGGTTGGAACGTATGAATCAGGGGGTTTGGGCATCCTTTCTGTTGGAGTTGGAGAATTCAGGGAGTTGTAGCTTCCTTCATATTGGAGCCTATAGGGAGTTGTAGTTTCCTTTAGGTTGGAGCCTGTAAATAGGGGGTCGGTGTCTCCTTCTTGTTGGTGCTAGAGAATCTTGGAAGTTGGTGATTCCTGTGAATCTAATATTGAAGGTATATATTAAAAGAATTAAATATGGTTTTCTCCCATTTGGGTTTCCACGTAAAACTCTTGTGTAATGTGCATATGTGGTTATATGGGTATGATATGTTAAATGTAATCATAAGTGAATATAATTGGTCATAACTTAATGTTTACATGTTATGGTTCAAAATGGTAAAAAGTGCTCAATACTAATTCACCCGCCCACCCTCAGTATTAATGAATATTCCAACAATTGGTATTAGAGTGGGTCCTTGAGAATCAGTATAACCACTGGAAGGTATATCGTGGAGTGCATAGATAATGGAGCAACAATATTTGATGGTCAATACTATGAGATGTGTATTATAAGGATGAGAGTATTTTTTACAGGCATAGGGGCATGATGTTTGGTACTCAGTTGTTCTAGGATACACTACTACAAATAAACCTTCGAAGACTGCAACCAAGAAAGAATTAAAAAGGAATAACAAAATAGCAATGGATGCCATCATGGATGTATTACCTTAATCAATAAAATTCAAAATGGGAAAATGTTCATCAGCCAAAGAGATTTGGGATAAGCTGCATAATCTCTACTATAACGAACCATGGCTTGCAACCACAGGGCCATAGCATGTTGATCAAGATAAAGAAGATTTTGAGATAGAACAAGAAGAAGGAATCTCATCAGATTAGATAGATCCAGAAGAAGATTATGAAGAAGGTGAAGTATATCTTGAAGAAGAACTAATCAACGATTTAAGTGAACTAAAAAGAGAAAGGAGGGAAAAAAAACTCTCAAGAAAGAATTAATCAAGATAAAGGAGGTTTCTCAAAACCCTAAAAAAATTCTAAAGAGGTCTAGTAGGTTATCATAAATCTAAAGGTACAACTCGAAGAAGCCAAAGTTATTTAAGAAACACTCAAAAATCAGTTGGAAGAAAAGCAGTGTTTGGAAAATGAAATAGCATCACTAAGAAAGGAAGCAAAGAAGAGAGAATAAATTTTGACAAGTTGTCTTAAAGAAAAATACGAATACTTAAACAAGCTTCAAGCAAAATTTAGTCAAGAAGAAAGAATATTTGAAGAAGAAATCATCTCTTTGAAAACCCAACTTAAATAAGCAAAGAGAACAAAAGAAGTAATGAGTATCCAAATGATGAAATAAGAAGAAGATTGTGAGAAGATTGAAGAAGAAGTCATCACATTAAGGGTTCAAGTTGACAAGCTAAACAAGAAATTGAAAATCTCTCAAGCACTAGAAGACATTCTTAGTTGTCAAAGGTCACCATTCAATAAAGTGGGTATTGGATACGTAGGTGAGGCCTCATGCAAATAATATGTAAATTCTAATCCCAACAAGAGCATTGAAGAGAGAGGAAGCTCCATAGCTTCAGTAAAGAAATATAAAGAGAAGTGTTATAGGTTTCCGGAAAGGAAGAATGAAGAGAAGGCTAAGAATTATGTATAAATTCTCAAAGGAAGAGATCATGGTCAACAAGAGTCAAAGAGTAATGAATGCAGAAGAAGTGTACCCCTAAGAAGAAGACGCTTAATTCACTATGAAGGGATGAACAAAAGAGAATATTGTTATCAATTAAGGCACGCATTCAAAAGGACTACATCATAAAGAGGATCAGTGACTCCCAGGTATCAAAGTTTATTTCCTGATTATTATTTTACTTGTAATAAATTTGGACATAAAGTTGTAGATTGCAGAGCATATGGAAGAAATGTTCAAGCAGTAAATGTTTATGTGGCTCCCTATAGTACTGAATATTACAAATTCCACAACTATGGACACATAGATCACGACTGTAGAAGCATGATGAAGTCTTCCATGAAGGAAACACCCATATCAGGTAGAAGAAGGTTTGGATAAGAAAACAAAAACAAGAAGAGAAAGTGAATGAAGAACTCCCAGAGATCATAATCACAGGATTTACAGAAGTACCAGATAATGACGAATCTACAGGTAAACAGGAAGATGGAAATATTCAAAAGGATGATCTTGGAGCAAAGCAGGTTTATACATTTTTCTAAGACATCCATCTTGGAGACTCCCAGTAATGTGAATATTGAAGAGGGGGAGTCTAAGAAAAAACTATTACATATTGGAGAACTATCTTTCATGAAGATTCTAAATGGTTTGATGGAAGAGGTAGATAATGTCTCATGATAGATTGGTTGATTACTTCACGGTGCAATTTAGAACACATGTTTTCCATGAAAATATGAAGGGATTAGCTGGCAGACACAAGAAATATCATTAGCATATGTTTGAGGCGGAGATTCATGATTGTAAGGAGGATTCTGAGCATGTATTCAAGCAGGGATATATTCATTACATATTACCGAACATGTTTTTGTTGCAAACTCATAGAGTTTGATTTGAATACATAGTAGACTATTGGACATATTTGTTTTGGCTTGAGAAGCAGGTATATGTGGTGATCAATTGCAACAAATATTAGAGAAATCTTCAAAATAGTAAAGTGACAAATGGGTCAGCATTGTGTGCATTTGAGTAGCAGAGTCATGGACAATTTTGTGACACTTATATAGAGATGAATTCATGAGATATTTGACAGGTATAGAATACAATATAGTGAACCACTGAAGACACATGGCAGTGAATGAAATCATGAGATTAAAAGGAATTGCAGAAAGACTCGTTATGATTTTCATCAAGAGGAATGCTCAATAAAGTATATGACTCATAAGAGAAGCATATTGATAGATGGAACCATCTATTCTCAAGAAAGAAAACCGTGAGAGGAACAACAAGACAATAGGAGTTATACTGTCAAACTCAGATTGATTTATGATTATTCCATTGATATCATATCAGTGAAGACATGAGAAGCCATGAAGGAACCTTAACATGAACTCTTTTAACATATGTTAGTGGGTTGCACCAGGAAGTACCAATGGAAAAGAATCCACAGAAGAGAGGACATGAATTATATGCAAGAAGCCCCACATTGACCTACAAAACATCTTTCAAAGAAGACAGGGGGAGAGAAATATCAGGAAAAAAAAAAAAAAAATTGGGAGAGAGATTGTAAAAAGAAGGAATACAGTAATGGAAGTTACCTTTTTCCATTTGTTGGCACAGGGGTAGACCCAGGTTTTATCTCTAATAGTTCACCAACAAGCCCTAACTACTGGCCCTTTTGGAAACACCTGCGAAGCAGATGAAGTCTCACCCGAAGTAGCAATAGGGGGTTGTAGGACACAGGTGTCTACAACTAGAGGAAATGCAAGTGGAATCAGGGAAACCGCACATGGAGATCAAATTATTCTTTCCAAGCATAAACCTACTTCGCACAGTTATATATAAAATATAACATACTAATGCATCATCATAGTAATAGAAGTAAAGAACACAACATCAATCACTCACAACACAAGATATATGTCGTTCACCCTCTCCCTAGGGATACATCCACAGAACTGTGCTTTATAATATATTAGGTGAAAGATTATTGTTCTATCTGATATCTTAGCTTTCAAATCTCTATATTTCTCTCTTCTCTCTATATCCCTTCCCTGTGCACCCAACTGCAGAGTTGATCTTTGCACCTAGTTGAAGTTCTTACAATACCGAATGCTCTCACAGCGCAATATTTCTCTCTCTACATTAACAACAATGAACTCGGAACGAACCCATCCCAGGTCCTCTTGACCTTTATTTATACATTACAATAGCTCACCGACAGCCTTAGGCCGAACCCTAGGTGTCAAAACCCTAGATACCAAAACCCTAGGTGTCTAAAATGCTAGGTCAACTTGACCCGTGTTTTCAGGGCTTCGCCAACCTGTCTTTCCTTCCTTCCCATGAGGTTCTCCAAAGCATCTATTGGTGGCTTTGTTCTCTTGTTGAGTTGTCCACGATCCACCTTCCTTGTTGATCTGTCTTCCTCAATCTCGTCATTTAACGAATTTCTCTCTCGAACTTCGCTCCATCTTTTCTGCTTCTTTAACCACTTTGACCTGATCTCAGTCAACCTTCCTTCCGCGTAGTTCGTGTTTCTCCTTTTCTTCCATAATATTCTCTTTCTTCCATAACCAAGGGCCAATAGGCCCCCAACACTCACATGTGACTCATCCCGAGGCACTCTGATCTAAATCTTCTGTTGTACCTCGGCTTCAGACTGTGCAGCGCAGCCTGTGCTTTCTCCTATGTTCCTCCACCCTATGTGTAGATTGTCTTTCTTGTTTCTGGTACCCAATCTCAACTACACCTAGTACCTAGACCCTTTCTCCTTTTCTTTTTACCAAGAGCTGTGAGGTAGTTGGTTGTCATAGTACAATTTCAATCGGCTCCCATTCACCAATCCTTCCTTCCACTCCCCATTCAAAGTCTTCAGTTGCACAGCTCCTCCTTCTGTAACATAGGAAACCTCATATGGCCCCAACCAATGTGTTTTGAACTTCCCTGGATGCTTCATGAACTTGCTATCGTATACCAATACCAGATCTCCTTGATTAAATTATTTCTTCTTGATATGGCTGTCATGGTAGGCCTTTTCTCATTCCTTCTAAACCAGTTGATGAAATCCTGCAATAAATCTGTCTTCTTCTAGTTCGACCAACTGTGAGAGCCTCTCTTGAACAGTGCCAGTGTCTTCCATATTTGTAAAGGCTGCAATTCTTAATATAGGAACTAAATATTCCATGGGAACAACTGCTTCAAGGCCATAAACCAACTTAAAGGGAGTTTGCATTGTCAGTTTCTTACAAGTGGTTCTATAGGCCCATAACATTGCTGGTACTCTCAAATCCCAGTCATCTCCAACATTAGCAAGCTTAGGTACTTTATCTATTCCAATATTAACTTTCTTTAGTTTGATTGGTTGTCCAATAAAAGGTAGTTCGACTCCTGGTCCTTCTATGTCTCTCTGTCCTTCCATTTCTGCGATGTTCACATTCCTATGATCATTGTTTTCATCAGCATTGATATTGTAACATCCTTGCAATTTCTAAAGAGGTGCAGTCACTAGTACATTTTGGTCAAATTTTGACGGCGCGTTCGACGCAATTGTCACTTTATATTGTCAGGAGAACGACAAACAGTGGACCCCCTCAAACATCGTTTCACATGACGTCTATTTTCCAATGACATAGATTTTGTCTGTATTACGACGTATTGGACGTGGCAAGAGAGACATCTTGGATGTGGCAAGACCAACGGATTGGACGTGGAAAGACCAACATCCTGGACATGGAAAGAGAGACATCTTAGACGTGGCAAGAGAGATGTCCTAGACATGGCAAGAGAGACGTCTAGGACGTGGAAAGAGAGATGTCTTGGATGTGGCAAGAGAGACATCTGGGACATGGAAAGAGAGACGTCTGGGATGTGGCAAGAGCGACTTCGTGGAGGTGGCAAGAGGTATCATCTCCGACGTGGTTTCTATGGGAGCGACACTCTTGGAGGTGGAAATAGCAACGTTAAGAGGTATCATCTCTGACGTAGTTGCTATGGGAGTGACACTCTTGCAGGTGGAAAGAGCGATGTCTTGGAGGTGGTAAGAGCGATGTTAAGAGGTATCATATCCGATGTGGTTTCTATGGGAGTGACACTCTAAGACGTCGCAATAGCGACTGTGTTGTAGGTATTTAAAAAAAAAATACAATATCAATACTGAGAGGAATAGGTACATTAACCTTTGCTAAGATACTAGCCATATCAATATTTAAATATATATCATTGGTCTTAAGAAAGGTTGGTTGAGGAGGAGGACTAACTTCTAATGGTAAAGGGGGTCTTGTCAAGATCAGCCACAACAACTTTCTGCTCAACAAGAACAAAACAAACCAAAATACAGTCCACCTTTTCCAAAAAGATTGGAACAAAGTGAGACAACCTCTCAACTAGATTTTGACTTCTTAGGAAAACTTCATAACTTATGTGTCAAAATTCCTCTGATCCAAGCAATCAAATATGTTTCGATCGACAGTAAGGATGTTAGAGATCTATGCCTAAAGAAACAAGGAGGAAGAGGAAAGATCCAGAGACCATCCATGTCATAGATCGACTTGCTGATCTTATGTTGGGTAAAGTTCTTACTCCCAAATATTCTGATCCAGGCATCCCTGTAGTAGACATCCACATAAGAAATAGTTGATAGCCTGATATAAAACATTTTGATTAACCTAGGAGAAACCATAAATTTCATTACTAAAGAAACCATGGAAAAACTAAAGCTCCAAAAGCTACAAAGGCAAACCCCTATTGTTCTCCAGATGCCTAACTGATATACTATTAAGCCAGAAGGGATGTTGGAGGACATGTTGACGGGCGAAATTGACCGTTCGTCAACTGAGAGAGTGGAACCGGTCCGGGGTTGTCTAATAACCCAAGCCGTTTGGAATGAACCACCCTGAAGGGTTTAGCGGCTCCATTAGCCAATCTAAGGTCCTAGGAAAACCAAAGAGAAAACTAATCTAAACTAACTAATCTAACTAAAACAAATAAAACTAACTAAACTAACTAAAACTAAATAAAACAAATTAACTAAAAACAAACTAAAATAACTAACATTAACTAAAATGAACTAATACTAACTAATAAATAAAACGAACTAATCTAACTAATCTAATTAATTAAACAAACTAACTAATCTACTATATATATATACAAACTACTTATTCACAAAACATACAATATCTACAAAATACAGATTTAAATAAAACCTGGAAAACTCATTTGCTTTCTGCCCTAAGACAGAGAAAGATATTTTTGTTGATTTTATGATTTTATGAATAAGAAATAAAACTTACTAAAATTAAACGATCTAATATACTAATTAAAAATATATTTAACTAAAATACTAACAAATATACTAGACAAAGAAACAACAAACAGACCTGGAAACGTTCCAGATTTGTCCTGTGTATGATGACTGCGAAGCTGGTCAGAGGAAGGAAACTCGCACCGGATGATCCAGAAGTTTCTCGTAAACGATAGGCTGCACTGCTCTTTGAGTTGTTTACAGGACAAACAAGACATAAAAAATCATAACAATTATATGATTTATAAATCTCTGCAATAAGGGAAACCTGTTATGCAAAAACTTATACTTAATAATTCAACT
>ML830842.1:13402-55112 GCA_009831015.1 Picea engelmannii | reverse complement strand
GCAACTATGCAACTTATGAAACTATAAAAGAGAAGACTCACACCCCAAAGCATACCAAGATAACAATAATGGGATGCCAAGTATGATATGAATCAAGTAAACAAGGATCCCACACTTGTTTGTAGCTATTGTGATGATCTTTCATCGCTATTGCGACGATATTTCGTCACTACTTGCCACGTTTTAACCGTCGCAAGTAAGGCATCTGTGTTGCAAGTCAATGGTGGGGATTTACAAGTCCACACTTTTTTCGTCGTTATTGCCACACTTTTTCGTCGCTATTGCCACGCTTTTTCGTCGCTATTGTCACGATTTGTCTATCGGAAAAAAGTATTCCTCTTTTTAAGATGGTGACACGTGGCGGTCTGATTTCGTTGTTGTTTCCACAAAAAACGAATGTGTGGATATAGCGATGAAAAAAGTACCAGGAAAAAAATTGTTTTCCTTCGTGGAAAGTGCGACGGATATGTGTGGCAATAGCAATGAAAAATCGTGGCAAATTTGGTCATATGTCTGGCTACTCTCCCCTCTCATCAACTAAATTGTTTCAGCCACTTCAAGCCTCTAGCTCTATTTCCTTTAACCCGCACAACCCAAGGAATGAGATCCCCTTATCTGCCACATATTCCCTCAGGTTATCCCACTTCCATCCAGGGCTCCAACACAAGTTGGATAGGAAATCTCTTTGTTGGGGACCAATCTACATTTGCACAAGAATAATCACAACAGAAACTTACTCGCTCACTTTTACACTTTCTTGCTCATAACCTTTCTCATAGGCCTACAACCTATTTCTCTATGAATTTATAGCTCCAACAAGTTGTTACACGTGTCCACTATGGTTGCTTTCAATCTTTTTCACTAAGAACTCTCTTTATGTCCAAAATATCTGCATCCCAAAAACTATTCTTCTCTCCCATACAAACTTTCTTCTTTTCCCATACTTGCTTGACTCTCAGTCTTCTCCAAAATGATTTACTTTACTCTTACACTTCCCTCATGTTTGTTTTTTTGGTTTTTTTTTTTGTACTAGGGGAATCGGCAACTCGCGATTCTCGTACTCACGTGACACAGGGTCGATACCCGTCCGCTACCACTATACCCCCAGGTGCTTCCACGCAGCCCACAAGAATGGAGCACAAGTAAATCGGGGTGAGAATCGACCTTCAGACCTCTTTTTACATATTTCCTTCCATTTACACGGCACTTGACAATCGGTCTACACCCGTGCAGGCTTCCCTCATGCTTGTTTGTACTCAACCCATACTCTCAATAACTATGTGAGGTGACTTCACACACCAACCCTCTTACATGTATTCAATGATGGGAGCTTCCAAACAATCGAAAGGAAATAGAAGGTTCATCGAAAAGAAATAGAAGGTTCATAGAAAAGATAATTGGGTAATTCCCCTTGGAAACCCCTCTCATGTAGAAACTTAGCCCATGTCTATGTGCATGTCTGCGATACATCTTATATGAATAAGATGCAAGGTTCAAATCTGAATGTGGAACTAGTTTCTATATATATATATATGCCATCATAAGATGCAAGGTTCAAATCTGAATGTGGAACAAGTTTCTATATAAATATCTCTGCCATATTTTATTTCATGCTTAAATGCTTGAATGTGAAGCTAGTTTCTGGACTTTATAACGTAAGTGAGAATGAGAATGATCTGGGAAATATGTATGTTGCCGATTGTTTTCTTTCAGATTCCTCCCACGTGAAACTCGGATGATGGAAGGCAAACAGTCGTGCGTTACACATTATTTCGTGGGCAGAGGATACGCCACCGCCTCGATTTAAGCCACCCGATGATTTTCCCATGACATAACCCACGCAATTTGGATGCTCAACCTTCCTGCCCTTTCTAGCCAACAACTACTTACCCAGAAATGGCTGCTGGCAATGTCGATATGGCAGACCTGGAAGAAGGATGGGCGATTATTTATCAGTTTATCGTAAGGATAAGAGGAATGTTAGAAAGGGGAGAAGGGCCTTCATTGAATATAAGAGACGAGAGCATGACCTGTATGGGAGCTATCTACATGTGCTCGCGACGTGGGTACGCAGAGCAACTGTATAACAGATATAGGAGCTCATTTGAAGACTACATCACCTCCGTGGTTTTACCAGATTTAATGCAAAGGCAAGGTGACATTTTGTTAAGAGAACTTGAGAGACGTTGGCAAATTCACATGGTGATGGTCAGATTGCTGTCAACTATCTTTGGATATTTGGAACGTTTTTTCATCCCATATCACGACTTTACTAGGCTCGAAGATGTCGGAATTGGGTGTTTCAGGGACCTGGTATTCTCCGATGAAAGCCGGATTACTGCTTATAGGAATGAACTGAATAGTCTGATTGATCGACAGCGCCACGGAGAGGAAATTGATCGTGTCTTGTTGGAAAACATTAAGGGCATTTTCGTGAAGCTTGGAATAGCTTTCTAGAAGAATCGTTTTCAAATTCTTTAAAAAATTAGAAATACTTTCAATCTGTAGTATTATCCGGCAAAGGCGTTTCAGGTGCTGTAATTGCTTGAATATATGGTAGAATTTCTTGAATATGTCAATGGTAAAGGTTTCATGTTTGCTGAATTTTGTCGGGAAAAAACCAGTTAGTAGACTTCACGAGTCAAAGCTGAAGCAGCTTGTGGGTGGTTACAGATTTCAGAGAAGCGCCAAAGAACCAAACTAGCTTTAAGCCATAGTACCTCATTATTCGTTCAAATATCTATCGTGAAATAGACTCGACTGTAATATTGACTACTGGATGTTGGCCAGGTTACATGTTTTCTGTGCTCAATCTTCCTCGTGAGATGGTAAAATGTGTAGAGTTATTTGAACAGTTTTCTTCAATAAAAAATATACAGTTCATGCTTACATGGTGATAGTTGTATGGAAAGAAGTGAATGATATTATAAAATTCAATAGGATCAAGAAAAGGAATGCAGTGTGTAAAGTAGTAATTTTCATAAATTGAAATACAATAATTTTTTATATTTAATTATAAAATTAAAATTAAAATTAATCTAAATATATTGAATTTATAATTTTAAAATATTAAAATTTTAATCTACATTATTTTAAATTAAAATTAATTAAACATGGTTTATTACTCATAAAAGTTGAAAATATTTGAATATTAAATTTCAAGTTTATTACTTATGAAAATATTTGAATATTAAATTTCAATTGGTTTTCTAGATGACAAGGCAAAGACAAGAGTTAGCTTGTTGCATCTATTTGCAAATACAAACAACAAAATTCTTCTCATATGTAGAAATCAATAGCATGACATTTCCAAAATTGTAAGAATAGAATTCCTCAAAAGACGAAATCCGTTTCTTTCCTTTCTTTACTTTTGGAATTGTTTTTTTTTAATGGAAACACATCAAGGAAAAGGTTTGAGAGTGTGACTTTATCTAAATGGTTTTTGTAACATACCCATTATGGCATAATAAATTTTTCGCCTCTTCTTGAGGGACAAAATCCCTAAAGCCCTACGGGGGCCTTGTTGGCAAATATTGAACAAGCAACGAATGCGTGTTGATGGTTGTTGTCATTAATGGCAACAGTGGAGACGGTAGGATAAGAAGGATAAAACCCCTTGGGGATTCGGACGTAAAATCTCTGGAGGAACAGCATTGAAGAAAACGCGCACAGCAAGAGCTTACAGAGAAGAAGGAAGACAGAGATCCAGTGACCGTTGGATTCCATTCAAATTTCCCGAAAGGTCGACAACCGTCAGATCTGCAGAAGTTGCGAGGGTGATAAGTCATCGGAGTTTCAGGGATCGAGATTTCATGATGCAAAGAACACAATGCAACGAAAACCCCGATTTCGCGATATGCGAAATCTCGACTGAATCTGAACCGTCAGATCAAAATGTGATCTAGACCGTCGATCTAATTCACGACAGCAGTCCACGTCAGCTAGGGACACGTGGCACAACCAGGTAATGACAGGTGGCAGGAAGATTCAACAGTTCAGGCACAGGTAAGTCATGAATCAGAGTGACACGTGGCAGTATTTAACACGTGTCAAACCACGTGTGACGTCAGCAGAGTATCGGGGATCAAGACTTTGTAATGCCAAAATATCTTGACATCAAGAACTCTGAAATCGCGATATGTGATTTCGCGATGTAATCACAGCCGTTGGATAAGAATGAGATCTGGACCGTTGATTTCCTTCATCGGAGAATCGGGGATCGAGAATTCTATAGGCATGTACATGATGACATCGAAAATGTCGAAACCCCGATGAGAGATTTGACCGAGGTCATGTGTTGACGGTCATATGGGCCGAGGCCTATAGCCAGCAGGGCTAGCGCGTGGAAAGGGGCGCATCGGCATCGGGGATCGGAACTTTGAAGTGACAAAGTCACTTGACCTCAGGAGTGTCGATTTCGCAATATGTAAAATCGCGATACAATCTGAGCCGTCAGATCAGGCTATGATCTAGACCGTTGATTTTAGACCATGTCGGAGTTTCGCGAATCGGGATATGGATTTATAAGTGAAAAGAACAATGAACATGAAGAACGCCGAAATCCCGATAGAGAAACATAAGGTTGTGGTCATGGAGTGAAGGTCACGTTGACCGGGAGCTAAGCTCGGGAGGGCTAGCATATGAAAGGATCCATCAGGAATCGGAGAATCGCGAGTCCGAAGGACTTGTGATTTTTGACATCGCAAATGCCGAAATCGCGATGAGTGAAATCCCGATTTGATCTGAACCGTTGGATCAAGTATTGATCGGAGGGTTGTTGTTCTTCCTCACATGTTAACGCTTCAGTTATGAATCCGTTAAGAGAAACGRACTGATAATGAMAAATCGGTTAGCGTTTCAGTTGCCAAGACAGATGTCCTTGTATTACCGATTGGAAGGGGAAGTGGAATCGTCAAGGTAACTTGTATAAAAGAATATGAAYGAGACKGAGTKGGGTTGGTYGTTCTGAATGGAAAAAGSATGAAACAGTAAGAAAKGAGAAGAGGYTGAGCATGAAATTTCAATAGATATAYAGAATGGAATGAAATGTAAAAGAGAGACAAAGCAGAATGAGAGAYAGAGCAGAAGAAGAAGAAGAACAGAATGAYAGAAGAATGTGATGCAGAGCTGACCTRTTGAGGAAGAGAAGAATTGCAGAACAATCTATTGAAGATCAGATTTACAGAACAGATTAAAAATGGTAAGAAGTGATTTATCTGCATAAGTTGTCTGTGTATTTATTATTTTATATTCAAGGGTGGTTGGGAGGTGCTTGGGAGGATGGTTGTCCTCAGAAGTTCAAGTGGGGGCTTGAACACAGGAAGTTGTAACTTCCATCTGGTTGTAGCCAGAGAAACTAGGGTAGCAGGGTGGTGCTAGAGAGAACAAGTGTTCTCTGTTATGCAGGTTGGAGCCTGTGTAACTGGAAGTTGGTGCTTCCATCCAGTTGGTGTTGGAACTTTCAGGAAGTTGGTGCTTCCATCCAGTTGGTGCTGGAATACTCAGGGAGTTGATGCTTCCTTCTAGTGGGTGCTAGAGAAACGAGAGAGTTGGAGCTCTCAAACAAGTTGCAGCTTGTAAAACAGAGGTAGCAGCCTCACATTGAGTTGGTGCTCAATTGTAAATGATGTACAGAACAGAAAAAGACTGCCTATCATTTCGAAGAAGAAGAGGTTTTCTCCCTTTATGGGTTTCCTCGTGAAAATCTGTCTCTATGTGTATTTTATGTGTGACTGATGATCTTTACTTTTATTGTCCATATGCTATATGTTGTTGATGACACATGAAGAAAGATTAATAATGTTTTAAAAGGTATAAATTTGTTTAAGCTCACATACAACTGATTCACCCCCCCCTCAGTTGTTTTAGTATTTCCAACAGGCCTAGCATAGGCTAGCTCTTCCCTTGTCCACCTCCATATGATCGTTGGTTATGACCACAGGGTAAACAAACTAAGCGCCTTTTCGCATTTCACGACTCAGCGATACAAGCATGTCAAGTTTTTCAACTCTGCAAACCCCGAAACTCAAAATCTTACCTTCGAGGAAATCAACGACTGCGAGTCTCCCCCTGATCTGACGGTCCTGGCCGTATCGGGATTTCGATAACCGGGAGTTTGAAATGCAAGAGAGTCAAGTCTTTCGACTCTTCAAACCCCGAAACCCAAAACCTTACCTTCGAGGAGATCGATGGTTGCGAGTCTCCCCTTGATCCGACGGTCCTGGTCGTATCGGGATTTCGGTAACCGGGAGTTTGAAATGCAAGAGAGTCAAGTCTTTCGACTCTTCAAACCCCGAAACCCGATACTCGAGTTCTTGTATGAGATCTAATGGCTCTTGATGTTTTGGATCTAACGGTCCAGATCTTTTCGGAGTTTTGTCAACCGGGATTTCACGATGCAACGTCTCCAAAACTCTTGTCACTCCAATCCCCGAATTTCAATATGGCGATTTGTGTAGCGGACCAACGATCCTTGAGGATTTGGATCCAATGGTCCACGGGATTTCGGAGCTTTCCCCGAACTCTGACCGCTCACCACGCGTCTCCTCTAATGGACGGTCCAGATCCTTTCAGGACTCCTCCTTTCTACCACAAAGTACATCGGGGTTTTCGGGTACCGGGACTTCGTGACTTGCGAAGACAAGGGTTCTTGCCCTTTGGTTTCCCGGGTGCGGAAACGCCAAAACCTATTCACGCTAACTGATTCGGGGTTTCGTATACCGCGGTTTCGCAAGTCTCGCAACTTGCGAAGACAAGGGTTATTGCACTTGGGTTTCTCGAGTGCCGAAACGTCGACCGGTAGCCACGTGTCCTCTACAAATGGATAGTCCAAGTAACTCCCATGGATCTTGGGATCTACGGTCCCGATTCCTTCGCTACTTGCGAAGGCTAAAAGTGGTCGAGGCATTAACGTCTACGTTCCTCCCTCCAATCTAACGGTCATGACAGACCTCAGATCCTCCGAAAGGATCTTGCCCGTTCATCTGGAAAACGTAAGGGTACTCTCTTTCAGTATTTCCAACTCGCTATCCTTCCTGAGCTTCGTTAGCTATGAAGGACTTGAGAGCTTTGCGCTCTTTCTCCTGAACTTGACTCTTAGAAGAGTCTTCAGCACAACTATTGCACTCCTTCATCAAAAGGTTATGGGGTTCTATTTGATCGCAAAGAGCCTGTGCATATCGGCACTACCTCTCATGAGATTAACAAACTCCATCCTCCAAGGGACTCAAAACGACTAGGTGAGTAAACCATCATACATGCAACTACGCCTAAGGTCGACGAGCTCACAGTTCGTGGCTCTAGCTTAAGACACTACAAAACTCCAGAATTTATGAGAACAAGTCATGTCCGACCCATATAATTCCTTACTTTCCTAATTATACAACCAAGCATAAATAAGAGGGATACAGTATATCCATTAAGCATTCATTCACATTCCTGAAATCATGCACAATATAACCAATTCATACACAGTTACAGCTAAATTACACAGGGTAGGAAATCACTTATCTATTACATGTTGCCGCCAACCAACTGACTGTGGGTGTTTTTCCTTCCACCTGTTCATAGGCTCAGAGGCATTCATTATTAGCACTCTGGCCACCCCCGTGCCAAGACATGATATCACCAGGGAATTCTCACAGTTCTCGAGGGTTCTCTCTATTTCAGCTTCTGTTCGGGTCCTGTTTTCTGCAACTCAGAGCTTTCTCACTCAGTTGTGGCCTTGGCGAGGTTTCTCAGATGCTCTTCGGAATCAAGCTCGCGGCCTTCTGTTCGTAATTCGATGGAGAGCTTCGCGCCTCTCTCTTGCGAGTTTCTTCCCTCCTATGGTGTCTGTCCTCTCCCGCGTGTGTGTCTCCCTTACCTGGGAAGGTTTTGTCGACCTATATGGTTCCTTCTGTCAGAAGGAAGCTCAAGTCTGCAAGTCCCTATGGTACTTCGGACTGACAGCCCATGTTTCCATTCATGGGGGTGGTTGGTAATTCAACCATCGGTCCTTTCTTCATTGACTGATTCTTTTTCCTTGGGATTCGAAGGAGTTTTTTCATCCTTATCAAGGGAGATTTGGGGTTATTTGATATATGAACCCTCTTGTATAGTTTTCACATTCTTCCACTAGTGATATCATGGCTAGTACTTTCAAGGCTTCACCCCCACAGTAAGTTAATGGCGACTCAAACAATAATACATTTACATTTTCCTCATGCATTAGCATGGTAATTCATATTCTATAATTAATTACAAATTGGGGGAAATAGGGTGTTACAATTCCCTCCCCCTTAAAGGAACACCGACCTTGATGTTCTTTCTCAAAACACCTATCATGCCTTTCTCATTCAGCCACTTCAGAAGTCTTGACCTTCATCCTCGGTCAGGTCCTCTTTCAGGATCTTAGTCTTTGTCACGTGCCTTCGATAATTCTTGGACAACAAGCACATTAATCAAAATTTTGTGTGAAAACATTTTACTGTTGTTAAAAATTCAAAAGGAAAATTTCATATTCTAGCACAGTACTTATTTGTGCAGTTTGTGGATCTGTATCCACATGATAGTTTTGTTATCCATGCTCATTGTTTTCCTTGACGTACCCATTGGGTGCATGATTCCAATTCAATAGTTCACAAGAGCTATCATGATTTCATCTTCCTTTCCAAGGTTTTTCCGCACGGGAAACAACCCACTGTGTGCATGATCCCAATAGTTTACAAGAATTATTAAGGTCTCCTCTTCCTTGCGGTCACTCATCCTCCATGCCCAGGCTCAGGCATCCCCTTCACTATTATATGGTCCCTTGGGCGATCCATCTTTCCCTGCCGATGTTTTCTCGCACAGGAAAATTTAAGAGACTCTATCGAATCTTACAATCAAGGCATCCCTCCGACTTGCTCTACCGAGGCATCCCTCTGGCTTGTGTTATCTCAACATAATTTATTTCAGGCGATCATGACTCATCATGGAGTTCTCATGGCTCAGCAGTAGCCTTTTTTTTTTTTCATCATCTTCAGCTTTGACAGCCTTCATCTATTCCTTCTAGACAGATCTTTTCTCCTCACCTGTATCACAGGTATACAAAATTCATGAGACATCATTATAAATTTTAACTTTCAGAATGTTATTGCAAATCTGTCACCCACAGATTTTCCAATCTCATGATTTGTTTTCATATTTGTTCCGCACAGGAACCAGATTCATAATTATGGGACTTTCTTTCCCATAATTGTTTGGCTCAGTAGGCAATTGGCCTTCTTTATGGGATTACAATGCTGCCATATCTAAGACCCCTTTGCTTCCTGCACTTTCAACTTCAATCGACCAAACAACTTGTTAGTTTTTTCATGCATATACATTATATTGCACCTTTACAACATTGTCACAACAATTTCAGAATTGTGTATACTTAACAATTAAATTACTTTCTCAAAAGGGAAATACCATTCCTTGCAGTTTGGCTCAGCAGGTAATTGGTCTTTCTTATGGAAGTACAACACTACCATATCCAAGACTCTTTGCTTCCTGCAATTCATTCTTTACACAGCCAGACAATTGTTAGTTTCATCTCAACATACCAAACTTTTCAAAACATAATTCAACATTTAAAAAGGGTTTTAACAATTGTGTCGATATCCATGGCCACATTCATACCCAATGCATCCTTGCATTGTTTTTCAGGTTCGTCACACTTTATGACCGGTTCTTGGCCATGGGGTGTTGGAATTTAACCAGCATTTTCCTCATATGGTTTATTCGTTTTCTTTCATTCTTATAGTAGGACCATATTGTCGGCTATAGGTTGATCATGATCCCAAATCAATACACACAAACTCAAAATTTTCACATGAATGCCTTTACGCACTCCTCGATTGTTAATGCATTTAAGACATATCAATTCATGAATTCTTCCAAGGGTTACAAACAGTGTTTACTACCAGAGGTTCATACCTCCATTATTTAGGTTCTTTGTCCTGAGTCATACCTTACTTGGGTATCCAAGGCATACAACTGTCTTTCAAGTTTATGCATAACACTAAGACAATAAAATATTTCAGAAGGGGTTCTTACCAAATCCCTTAATACCTTGTCCCACACAGGCACGAATATCTTTATACCGGTTCTTGGCTGCTAGCACCCTCTTTCTTATTTTTACCTCATCACTAGTGCTTTATGGGGGCTTTTATAGCCCTGTCAACAATCTTTCACTCGCAACCTTCTCTTGGTCATTCTCTGTGTGAGGTTGCCCATCATTGGCAATTGTCTTCCTCAATAGCCCCAATTTATTTTTATACACAACATGCATCCTCATAGACACAATTACAATAGTCATAATATTAAACCAAATGCATGTATCATAACATTCGAGTTCATAAACATCCTCAAATGTTTCCATAAGTGCAACACAATAGTTCTCAATCGTTTTCACAGTTTACAACCATCATTACTATGGTGTCAAAACATTTTAGTTCATCAATGTACTAGCTTTCTCATCCCATAGAAAACATAATGCACAGCAAAGAAAGAAATGAGGACTCTCCCCTTCTTCAAATTCTTTCTACATCGCCTGGGGCTTTTCAGCCCAATCAAGTTATCTCTAAGGTCTCACTGTCTTTTCTTAATCATAGCTTCAACCAAGCCTTATCAGTTAAATGTACTCATTTATTCATTTAATCATACTCAGGGGGTTTACTTGCCTCTTACCAACTATAACAGTTTCCACAACTGCTCTTTTTTTGAGCAGCCTTGGTTAGGCCTCACCCTAACCCTTTTTGGGATAATGCAACATGCTTTAATAGCAACTCTTTGCTCATAATGAATCATGAACATGTGCATCCTATACACTTCCATTCGGTTATCAGAATGGTCCATATTCAGTTGTTATTCTTCTTATTAATTACATGATTCTTTCAAAATGAAATCCAGGATTCTTATATATGGATAGGCCTTGCAGCCCATTGTCCAACCTTCAACAATTATTAGGGTTGTGACTATGTTCTTCTGACAAATTCCTTACACAGTTCCTCCACCGGGAACTCCTTCGTCATGCAACTTCCTTGTTGCATATCCATCACTATTTGTGATTGCCTCAGCCTTGAGTTAGTTTTAGATTTTACTAAATATTCCCCTTAAGGAATATAAACATGCATCTTTACTTTTAAGATCAGTCAATTCAGATTCATTCACAATCCTTCTCATGTGATGCTCAAAGGTGTAATCATTTGACTCTTGTTATGACAAGAGAGCATCTTTGCTCATTTACCCTTTCATCTAATTATATTGGTACTTCCTAAGGAAATGGAATACATTCCCCTTAGGCTATTATTTGGAACAGAACTTTCATGAATACCCAAAATGGAGTCAGCTATGCCTCCATAGTATTCATTCAAACTTGGCAAAAGAAATACTTTCTTTATATTTCGCTCATCGAGAAAAATCATATCGTGCCTATAACTATACTCTTACATCATACATGTGCATTACTTTGCACGTTTAGTATCATTCATACCTTACTGGTATTAATATTAGGATTCCTATTATGAAGCTTCACACTGCATTCAACTCATGCGTATTCATCATACTATCTCATGCCTTCTCCTCACGCAACCACTGGCGGTGACCATGATCCGAACTAAAAGGCGCTTCGTGTTTCGCGATTTCGAGATGCATGTTGCAAGGAACTTTGGTTCCTCAATCCCCGAAATCCAAAAACCCTAAAGACCGAAGCTAAGGTTTTCTCGGCTCTTTTATTCACATGACCCTTTGCTCGGAACCTGGGGTCAACTCCTAGACACGCGTTGGGATCTCGTGTTTCGGTGAATCCATGGACAATGCTCCCCGTTTCCCAATAGTCGAAACCTCGAAGCTCTAGATCAATGAATCTTGTTGATTCCAATCTAATAGATATTATTCCTCCTGAGCTTGTGAGTGATGAGAGGTTATCAGCCTTATTTTCTCCACTGATCTACTAAATCTAACAGTTCACGGAATTTTGGTATTCCTCCCTCCGAGAATTCCACCGTCCGTTCAGACTCTCGATACCCGAAATGTTGAAATTTTGGATCAGATCAACGGTCACCAATGGCTCTCCAACCAATGGTTGTGACTATGTCATGATTTCATGTTTCACGACTTCGGGACTTCTATTTTGAAGAACCTCGAATCCTTTGATCACCGAAATTGTGAAATTTTGGAGTTCTTAATCTAACGGTCCCAATTCTTCCACAATCTGACAGCTCAGATCTTGTCGAGGTTTCACGTATCAGGATTTCACGATTTCGGGTGTCGCAAAGTCGAAGACCTTTCACCTCCGTTCTCCCGCTCCCCGAAATTGCGAAATTCTCTCTGGACGATCAATGGTCCAGATCGCTCCTTGATAAACAACTATGATCTTTTTGCGAATTTCTCATTGCTTCTTCCAAGCCCTTTCTTTTTGCGAAATTCCGGTATCTCCTCGCAACTAACAAGTGTGCTACCTCTCCGAGATCGAACAACTCGAAACATTTCGGTTCTTTCTGAATGGATCTTGACTCTCGATCCTATCCAATCTTCAAAACTTTTTTCTAAAGGATTTCTCCCGCTCAATCCTCCATACTTGTTCTTTCTTCGAACTTCAGTTTTATGTGTTTCCTTTTGAACGCTTCAACTCTTAGAACTTAGAAACCTTTCTAAGTGTTTCCTCTCAAGACTTAAAACCACTACTCCTCCTGGTATACTCCGTGCTCAACCTCCAAAGTTTTCAAACTTTAACACAAGCTTGATTCTATATGCATGTTTGGCATACCAAATTTCCCCACTATCTCTTCTGAGCTTTTAAGTTACTTACAGGACTAATCTCTTAGTCATAACTCATACGGACATTACCCTCTCTTTATGGGAACAACCAATAAGGGTCACTCTTGGGAATTAGCAACAGTCCCAAAGGACTCCTCTTAATCTTGCTTAAACAGATTATCCTTGTTGTCGATTCTAACCATTATAGGTCAGGTAATCTGACCTTACATATTTTCATCAGTCCTCTCAATCATGAGGAGTTATATGCTCAGGGTTTAGTCTTTTAATAATGCAATAATTATAACTTTCTAAGGATCCTACCAGTCCTTACCAGATTTCCCAAATCATGAAGGAGTTCTTCATTTGGATCTTAATTCTTACCTAACCAGCCATCTCAATTGCAAGAGACTCTACCTGCTTTAGTAGGTAGCCAGCGTCACACTTGTAACAAAACAACTCAGTTCATATCCATTTTCTGGCTTGTGCAACTCCATAGCACAATTTATTCCACCTCTGTTATTCACACTCAGGTCTTATCAGTAGTATTGATCAGTGCATCCTTACTCCTATAAGAGTAGTTACCATTTCAATAGAGGGATTAAAGAAATTCCCAAATTACAGTTGTATTCTACAGTCCTTCTTCTTAAAGAGAAAATGCAGATAAAAATATCTCCTTACATGGCTCGTACATGAGCCCAAGCAGGCCAAGTGTTGTAACCATGCTCTGATACCAATTTGTAACATACCCACTATGGCATAATAAATTTTTTGCCTCTTCTCGAGGGACAAAATATTTGAAGCCCTACAAGGGCCTGATGCAAGCTAGCTCTTCCCTTGTCCACCTCCATGTGATCGTTGGTTATGATCACAGGCTAAACAAACTAGGAACCTTTTCTCATTTCGCGACTCAACGATACAAGCGCATAAAGTCTTTCGACTCTGCAAACCCCGAAACCCGAAATCTTACCTTTGAGGATATCGATGGCTGTGAGTCTCCCCCTGATCCGACAGTCCTGGCTGTATCGGGATTTCGGTAATCGGGAGTTCGAAATGCAAGAGAGTCGATTCTTTTGACTCTTCAAACCCTAAAACCCGAAACCTTACCTTTGAGGAGATCGATGGCTATGAGTCTCCCCCTGATCCGACGGTCCTAGCCGTATCGGGATTTCGGTAACCGGGATTTTGAAATGAAAGAGAGTCAAGTCTTTTGACTCTTCAAACACCGAAACCCGATACTAGAGTTCTTGTATGAGATCCAACAGCTCTCAATGTTTTGGATCCAACGGTCCGGATCTTTTTGGAGTTTCATGAATCGAGAGTTCCCAATGCAATGTCTCCAAAACTCTTGTCACTCCAATCCCTGAATTCCGATATGGGGATTCGTGTAGGAGACCAACGATCCTTGAGGATTTGGAACCAATGGTCCACGGGATTTCAGAGATTTCCCCAAACTCTAACCACTCACCACGCGTCTCCTCCGATGGACGGTCCAGATCCTTTCGGGACTCCTCCTTTCTACCATAGAGCGCATCGGGGTTTTCGAGTACCGGGACTTCGCGACTTGCGAAGACAAGGGTTCTTTCCCTTTGGTTTCTCAGGTGCTGAAACATCGAAACCTATTCACGCTAACTAATTCGAAGTTTCGTATAACAGGGTTCCGCGACTTGTGAAGATAAGGGTTATTTCCCTTGGGTTTCCCGAGTGCTGAAACACCGACTGGTAGCCATGTGTCCTCTACAAATGGATGGTCCAGGTAACTCCCATGGATCTTGGGATCTACGGTCCTGATTCCTTCGCTACTTGCGAAGGCTAAAAGGGGTCGAGGCATTAACTCCTACGTTCCTCCCTCCAATCTAACAGTTGTGACAGACCTCAAATCCTCCAAAAGGATCTCGCCCGTTCATCTAGAAAACGTAAGGGTAATCTCTTTCGGTATTTTCAACTCGCTATCCTTCCTGATCTTTTTCAGCTATGAAGGACTTGAGAGCTTTGCGCTCTTTCTCATGGACTTGACTCTTAGAAGAGTCTTTAGCAAAACTATTGCACTCCTTCATCAAGGGGTTCTAAAGTTCTATTTGATCGCAGAGAGACTGTGCATATCGACACTACCTCTCATGAGCTTAACAAAATCTGTCCTCCAAGGAACTCGGAATGACTAGGTGAGTAAACCATCGTACATGCAACTATGCCTAAGGTCGACGAGCTCACAGTTCGTGGCTCTAGCTTAAAACACTACAAAACTCCAGAATTTATGAGAACAAGTCATGTCCGACCCATATAATTCCTTACTTTTCTAATTATACAACCAAGCAGAAATAGGAGGGATACAGTATATCCATTAAGCATTCATTCACATTCCTAAAAGCATGCACAGTATAACCAATTCATACATAGTTACAGCTAAATTACACAGTGTAGGAAATCACTTATCTATTACAGGTTGCCACGAACCAACTGACTGTGGGTGTTCATCCTTCCACCCGCCCATAGGCTCAGAGGCATTCATTCTTAGCACTCTGGCCTCCCCTGTGCCAAGCCATGATATCACTAGGGAATTCTCATAGTTCTTGAGGGTTCTCGCTCTGTTTCAGGTTCTGTTCGAGTCCTATTTTCTGCAACTCGGATCTTTCTCACTTGGTTGTAGCCTCAACGAGGTTTCTCAGATGCTCTTCGGCATCAAGCTCGCGGCCTTCTATTCATGATTCGCTGGAGAGATTCACACCTCTCCCTTGCGAGCTTTCACCCTCCTCTGGTGTCTGCCCTCTCCCGTGTGTGTGTCCCCCTTACCTGGGAAGGTTTTGCTGACCTATCCGGTTCCTTCTGTCAGAAGGAAGCTCAGGTTTGCAGGTCCCTGTGGTACTTAGGACTTACAGTCCATGTTTCCATTCATGGGGGTGGTTGGTGATTCAATCATCGGTCCTTTCTTCATTGACTGATTGTCTTTCCTTGGGATTCGAAGGAGGTTTGTCATCCTTATCAAGGGATATTTGGGGTTATTTGATATATGAACCCTCTTGTATAGTTTTCACATTCTTCCTCCAGTGATATCATGGCCAGTACTTTCAAGGCTTCACCCCCACAGTCAGTTATTGGCAACTCAAACAATAATACATTTACATTTTCCTCATGCATTAGCATGGTAATTCCTATTCTATGATTAATTACGAACTGGGGGAAACAGGGTGTTACAATTTTGATCAATTCATGTTGTTAAAATCACTCAAAATAAAATATGAATTTATATATATTAAAATAAATATATTATTTAGTTATTTGTTATATCATATTTTTAATAATAATTTGTGAATTTATTTATAAAATTATTCTAATAGTTTCGATGTATATATAAATGTTAAAAAATAATAATTGTATTTTTAAAATAATGTATGTATTTTATTTATATAGTTATAGTGTTTGTTGTAAAAAACTTGTTATTTGGATCTACTTATTTTTATTTTTAATAGTATTAAAACTTTAGAACAATTTTAAATTAATGTTATATTTGGATAATTTATTTATTTGAGTTTTGGAAAGCTTGTCATTGTGATTCTTGATTTTGTGTGTATAATTATATTGTTTTTTTATGATGGTTTCAAGTGTATCCTTATAAACCAGAGTTATCAAGTCAATAACCTTTACCCTTATAAATCACACTTATGAAGTTAATGACTTTTTTTCATAAGGTGAAGCATAATGGTTTCACTTGAACTTTCCATGATTATTCATGACAACAAGTCTATACCAACAACTAGTGATAACACCCATGGCTTCACAAAAGTTCATGTAGAAGGTGTGGCACAAGGTAATGACCGTCTTCTTGATATCAAGTTCTCCAATCTTGAGTATGTTATCCTCTATCATGAGTTTTGAGAGGGTTCCATGTTTTGTTATTTTTTGTAAGCGTGCCTACTCAGATGATTATTAAAAACTAGGTCCCTGAGGTATGAGAGTCAAATGGTTGGCATTGCACATGCACGCACACAAATTCTATGTGATTTTTCCTATTCTAGTTCAATGATCTTTCTCATCCGAAGGAGATAATCAATTGAAACAAAGATATTTAAGGACACCTTTGTGGTACTTAACCATTAGACCCATGATTTGTTGGTTGATAAAACAACACAGCTTACCTACCTGATTTGGATTGATCCGTAAATGATATGACTATGGCTTGTCCATCTCACTAACATGGATTCTACTACGGAATAAAATTATTCTTTCTCTCTTTATCTTCTTTCATTGGTTATAATCCCTTCCCTATGTCGATAAATAGCCACGTCGATCGGAAGATAGACCAGTCAACCTCCCAATAGTCGGGTCAACCAAATGACAATCAAGTCGAATGGGAAAAGGAAAAGTCACTATCTACAAGTCAATTTGACCAATTGTCTAGCCAGATGTGAGTCGGGTCATCCAAGATGAGTCAAGTGAAATTTAGGTCAACCAAGGAGACTGAATCGACTAAAGGAGAATCCAATCAAAACATGGGCAGATCTAGTCGACTAGGAATGGATGTCAGTCGAATAAGGAAGAGGAAGTTCATGAAATAGAGAGCCTAGTCAAAATGAGATGACTCGTGACTAAAACAAATAATTAGGAGGAGGATCCAGTGGCCAACCGTGGAGGGAAATCCTCTGCAAGTCGTATTTGGCGAACAACAATTGAGAAAAATGTATGGAGGGAAGATTCAATAACCACTTGCATAGGAAAATGTTTTGGGGCAATTTTTGGTAACCCACGATGCAAAAAAAAAAAAAATCCCAAAAATTATTTTGGTAATCCCCCAACAACTAAAAACGTTCATAATTCAAGTTCAACATTCGACAATAGAGAAAAATGCATGGGAAAGGTAACTCAATATTAGGGAATGTGTGTGACTATAGGAAGGCTGATAAATTCACCCAAGCAATAAGAAACGCACCCAAACAATGGGTAAAAATCCCATGGGTATCTAAATTCACCAAGGCAAGTATAAATCCACTCGGGCAAGTTTAAATTCACCTAGCCAATGGGAGAATTCTTTGGATGGGTGCTACAGGATAACAAAACACACTTCGATAGAGTATGCAGAGATTTTCGTAACTCAAAACCAAATTCCCAAAGCATAGATTATCATAACTCATACATTAATCATTTAAATGGGACTTTTATTAAGATGGGGAGAAAATTACAATGGGGTGAGCTATACACATACTTTGTGTATTGTTACTCACTGTGAAGAACCAAATTATAGATGCCATGGCACAGAAACACCTTCTCTTAGAGTGAACAGGAACATTAACTACTTCATCCACTCAAAATCCAACAGGCTTCCCTCTTTGAGCTTTAATTTCTGCCACTGGCCTTCCCTCTTTCTCCTTGCATATGCTTCCTTCGTTGCCCCCATCACTACAACCATCATTTTATTTTAATGGGATTTTTTTGGAAGGCCAATCGTCACAGTTGTTCATTTCACATTCCCACTGTGCCAGAAGACAAAATGAAATGAAAAAAAAAAAAAAAAAACATGTTTATTTACAACATTTACAAACATTTGGCAAGATCCAATTTGGATCACACCTCCCCATTTGAAGGATTTTGGTCCCCAAAATTTAGACCATTTTGTAAATAAGGAGCACAAGGCTTCCATTTGCCTCTGCATATCCACCATTTTGTTGTTGACAAAGGTGGATTGTATCTTGCTTTTATGCCCTTGTTTTGTTGCTAGAGGAGGTGTTTTCTCTCTCTCTCTCTCTCTCTCTCTCTCTCTCTCTCTCTCTCTCTGTGTGTGTTGATGTTCTTTGAGAAGGTATGCCTAGCCACCCATGACCAAGAGAAACTTGTTTTCTCTCCAGTAAAAGGTAGCATCACTATCCCACAAATAGGGACTACCCAACATCACTCCACAAGCATCCAATGGTGTAACTTCACATTCTACCTCATCAACATAGATGGCACTAATGAAAAACTTTTACATCTTCAATTGATTCTCATAACAATTTTCACTTGCAATCATACTAGTGAACTTGGTTGCACTAGGTCGTAGGCTTCTAGACCAATCTCATCAACTAATGTTTCGGAAACAAGATTACATTGAGAACCACTATAAAAAAAGGAATTTACATTATGGTTCTTCACTTGAACTTTGATTTAGAACAACGCATGTTTATCTCCACTTGCCCCTGGCTGCTACAATGTGGTGAAAACTACAACTTTGTCTAGATTAGAGGTGCTTTATATCACTTCTTTTGTATCAGTACCTATCTTTTCTTTCCCCTTGGACTTTAGCCACTTTGGATGCAATTCCAAATGAAGTTTCCAAAACTTCTCTTATATGTTCCCATCCACATCATAATTTTTTCAATGCCTATCATGATCCATCATTTTCTCGGTTGTGGTTGCTATATTCTTGTCTCTTTTCTTTCTTGGTTATTCTTGGTCCATATGTTGTATTTTCTTGGATTCTATCTCACTGTAGATAGCCTTCTTGCTTGTATCATCTAAGTTTTTCACACCATGAAGTTGCAACTGTCTTTGGATATGGTTGAAAAGTCCTCCATGGTACTTCATCACCACCCATGGCTCTTCCAAAGAGATACCCAACCTAATGACCTGTCTCCTGAAATTAGAAGTGCATTCTTGCACTCATTTTCCTTGTTCTTTCCATAGGTGTTGCAACTTCATGAGTTGTGTTGATTTTTTTGTTTCTCATATCTTGACAATTATTTCCTTATGATTTAATAACAAGATTCACTTTCATGCAACAATTATCATAGAATAACTATACACTAAAAATATCAACTATAGTACTATAGTAGAAATAACAAGATCTAGAAATATTAACTATGCAAAGTAGACAAAATAACACAACACAAGATCACAAGAGTTTATCCTGGGAAACCCAGCCTTAGGAGAAAACCTAGCAACCTTTCTTATAGAAGAATTTATTCCAAGATATTACAAGTACATCACCATCACTAGATAAAAATACCATACAAAGAAGATCCTCCCCAAGGATAGTGTCTCCAAGACCTAGAATCTCAATAAAATAGCTAAGATAACAATAAGAAAGAGATTCTCCAAATCTAGCGCCTTCCCCAAGCGTGGCCCAATCTCCAAGAGAACTATAAACCTATAAATAGTGAAATTACCACAACTGCAATTGCAACTGCCTTGTGCGCACTACAAAAGGAGAGTTGTCTGATTGTCCAAATGAAATGATCCAATCCTATATTTATACTAATCTGGGTGCCTTTTGTGGCCTACTTCTCATTCTAGGTCTTCAAATTTACTTTATTATTTTCTATCTTTTACTAGTGGGACCCACTTCTCTTCCTGGATCTTCAATTTCTTCCTAGGGATTCTTTAATGGTCTGATGGGTCTTATTGTACTTCCTTGTGGAGAATGACTACCCGAAGTTTCAAAACTTCAACACTCCCTCTCAATGAGGGAGGCATTCTCCATACTTGGATTTCTTCTGTCTTAGAAATGTTGTCCTTGAGCTAGGTTGGTGTAGTCTTCTTTGGCATGCACCTAGTTGATGTATACTTCTTCCACATAGCACCCAATTGATGTATGATTCTCCCACATATCACCTTGGGTCTCCAATAGTCCTTTTCAAGTCAACATGATCAAGGATAAAGACCACACCTAGGTCATTCTTCTTAGCCAATTCAACATGGCCATCAAAGAAGAATGTTTGATGCTAACACATGATGAACATCAACACCCTAGGTTCCTCTCCTTAGCCAAATCAGCATGGCCATCAGAGGAGAGTTCCCGATTCTAATACATGGATAACATCAATGCCCTAGACCATTCTCCTTATCCAATTCAACATGGCCATTAGAGGAGAATTTATGTTTGATGCATATGTACCTCGGGTCTTCATGATCCGTCGGATCTCAACATATGTGCATTTAAAAGCTATGAATGCTTATCAGTAGTTTGCAATTTGATTATTTAAAAGCATTAATGTGTTTATTAAATGTTGAAATCTGCAAACTGAAAGTAATAGAAAGAGAATATGAAACAGAAAATGAGAGACAAGAACAAAAGAGTTTGATAACGGAGTTCACCCCCTTCACTAGGCTACATCTCCGGGTCCCTCTCCAATGGGTACCGATCCATTAATATCTTCAAAATGGTACAAATGGCACTGTAATCTCTGCAAATCAACTTCAGTAGATGTAGAACAGAATGCTGGTCAAAAGCCCTCAAGACCTCCTCTCTTGAAAATTACAAATTGGCCTTCAAAAAGGCAAAGAAAGCCAAATAATTACAGAGAAACAATCGACTTTAACATAAACAACATCTGAACATTCTACAACAAAGTGCTCTGTGGCGCAATGGCTAAAACTTTTGGTTATATAGTTGTAGGTCGCAGGTTCAAACCCGACTTTGGCGCATTTTAGTTCTACCTCTGCGAGATTCTGATAACAAAACGAATATCTTTCGGCTTCTAAACAGAGCCAACACTCTGGATTTCGTGGCTAGCAAAAAGGTGGTAAAACTCTCCCATTGGGAGGTCGCGCGATCAAATCTCGGCGCATCCATTTTTGGCATATTATAGTTCTATATATTTTTTTTATATGCATTAACCATATTATATATGGTATAACCACCACGCAATATAATTTTGATATGGTTTTAATACTATATACTTAACCATGCCAAAAATTGCACGCATATAGTTATAATATGGTTATTTCAAATCATTATATATATGGTATACAACATTTAAATGCGCCACCTAACCTTCAAATTAACTTTCATGCCAATGTTTTAGCATATGATTGCTATGACATGCCACATCACAAAGCTGCCATGTGTTTCCTTGACCAGTTGCCACATCATCTCTTTGACTTTGACTTTGACTTTTTTAACTGTCGCACTCGAACTTCAACCAGCCATAACTTCTTCTTACGAAGTCCGTTTGAAGTCATTTTTGCGCCGTTGGATTCATGTCGACGAGATCTACGCCATTGTACCATTTATTTCCAATTTTGGATTAGTCAAATTCTCAATGAAAAATGACCCCCTGGATTATTCCTCCCCATTGAAGAGCTTTTGGACCCCAAAAGCCTTTTATGCCGAATTCAAACAAGAACATGTTTGTCTCGCTTGTCCTGTATCTTTCATCCATTTTTCTTGGAACCTGTACATTTGTCTCATCACAACAATAATGATAATTGCACTGACGTTACTGAGCACATTAATCCCATTAATTATCACATCTTCATTCACTGTTGTTGTAATCAACCATACACTACTGAACAGTAGAAAGCTGAAAAACAAGATTGAATATAAAGACGTGAAAGAGAATGCACCCACATCATGCTTTTCCTTCCAGACAGGAACAATGTTCATCATAGTGTTTCTATGCATTGACACTTCCATTTCATGCTTAGGATTACTTTCTTCCTTAGTTTTCACAGATACTAGTGTCAAATTCTTGCTTGCATTAACTACCATTTTCAGTTGTCCTGTAGTTACAAAATATCTATTGCTTTTAATTGAATGAGAATGCACAATGTATTCGATTCCTTCCTTAAACAGACGATACTTATTTTGTTCCTTGTAAAAGATTGCCTTTCTATCATATAAGTACGGGCTTCCCAACACAATCCCACAGATGTCTAATGGCACCACATCAAATTCAACCTCATCTATAAACTTAGATGTTATTGCAAACTTTAAAGTGCATTGTTTTGTTATTTGCATTCTTTTATCTTTTCACACCCATCCCAACGGATAAGGCTTCTTATGTGGTTGTGTTTCCAATCCCAATTGTTTAACAATCTCTTCTGAAATTAGATTAACTTGAGATCCACTATCTATGAGTGTGTCTATCTTAGTTTGTTTTGAGATAACCCTTATGTGAAACAATTCACTCATTTTAGCACCTTCCAAATCAACATGCTTTTTAGAATTAGAAGCACATGAAGAACCAATGCTAGAATTATTGCCAACAAGAGCTTTACCTTTCAAACCCACAATTGTTACCTTTGTTTCATCATCGGAATATGATCCAAGATCTTGAACGATGGCTGTGGATTTTTGCTTTCCTTTTGGAACCTTAAACCATTCTGGTTTCAATTCCGGATGCAATATCCAACACTTTTTATCATCATGTCCTTTCTTCCCGCAATGTGAACAAGAAGGCCTTTGTCCTTCTTCTTTTCTCACTGTAGCTGCTTTCTTCTCCTTCCACCGTTTCTTGTTTTCTGTTGGAGGAGCTTCTTTTGTTGCACTGAAATTCATGTTTCTTGCACCTGCTTCAATATGAGTTGCTTGTACACATACTTCATCAAGATTAGACGGATTAAACATAAGGATTGAATGCCTTAAATGCGAATGTAATCCACCTATGTATTTTAATAAAGTTTCTTGTGTATAAAGAGGAACACCAAGAACCAAAGCTCTCTTTCTGAACACTTGTGTGTATTCTTGTACATTTTGTTCCTTACCATGTCTTAAGTTTTGCCAATCCATAACAGCTTGTTGCATATAACCCAATGGATAAAACTGTTTCTTTAAAGCAGAAGTAAACTCATACCATGATGACATGACTTTACCTTTCTTAAGCAGATCCTCTTGAGTTTTACTATCCCACCAAATTAATGCAGTGCCTCCCATTCTAAGAGTGGCTAACTGAATCTTGGTAGTGTCATCCAAGATTTGTTGAATCCTGCAATACACTTCAATCTGCTTTATCCAATTATCTAATTTTTCTGCATCAAGTTCACCATTATACATAGGCAATTCAAACTTGACATCCAGTTTTAATAAAGGCATATTTGCATTTGCATTATTAGGATTATGAGAAGCATTATAGAATGAAGAGAATGGATTTGTTTCAGGAGGATCACCATCACCTCCTACTCCTTTACCCTTTTGTTTTTCTTCATCTCGTGATGAACCTTCTCCTTCTTTCCTCTTTCTTTCAGCTCGTTCCTCGAGAAAGAGTTCCATCATGGCTTTCATGCTAATAAAAGCCTCCAAAAACTTTGTTTCAGAAATTACAGGTTTCTCTCTTTCATTATGTTCTTCTTCGCCTCGTGGAGAAGTCATTGTTTCTCTCGAAATTGTCCTTCTTGAACCAATTTCAGGATCACCTTCCACTGGCTCTCCTTCACCAAGCTTCAACCTGGACCTGGTAAGCATTCAAAAAACTATGCACAAACAGTAACCTGCTCTGATACCAAACTTGATCCGTCGGATCTCAACATATGTGCATGTAAAAGCTATGAATGCTTATCATTAGTTTGCAATTTGATTATTTAAAAGCATTAATGTGTTTATTAAATGTTGAAATCTGCAAACTGAAAGCAATAGAAAGAGAATATGAAACAGAAAATGAGAGACAAGAACAAAAGAGTTTGATAACGGAGTTCACCCCCTTCACTGGGCTACATCTCCGGGTCCCTCTCCAATGGGTACCGATCCATTAATATCTTCAAAATGGTACAAATGGCACTGGAATCTCTGCAAATCAACTTCAATAGATGCAGAACAGAATGTTGGTCAAAAGCCCTCAAGACCTCCTCTCTTGAAAATTACAAATTGGCCTTCAAAAAAGGCAAAGAAAGCCAAATAATTATAGAGAAACAGTCGACTTTAACATAAACAACATCTGAACATTCTACAACAAAGCGCTCTGTGGCGCAATGGCTAAAACTTTTGGTTATATAGTTGCAGGTCACAGGTTCAAACCCGACTTTGGCGCATTTTAGTTCTACCTCTACGATATTCTGATAACAAAACGAATATCTTTCAGCTTCTAAACAGAGCCAACACTCTGGATTTCGTGGCTAGCAAAAAGGTGGTAAAACTCTCCCATTGGGAGGTCGCGCGATCAAATATCGGCGCATCCGTTTTTGGCATATTATAGTTGTATATATTTTTTTTATATGCATTAACCATATTATATATGGTATAACCACCACACAATATAATTTTGATATGGTTTTAATACTATACACTTAACCATGCCAAAAATTGCACGCATATAGTTATAATATGGTTATTTCAAACCATTATATATATGGTATACAACATTTAAATGCGCCACCTAACCTTCAAATTAACTTTCATGCCAATGTTTTAGCATATGATTGCTATGACATGCCACATCACGAAGCTTCCATGTGTTTCCTTGACCAGTTGCCACGTCATCTCTTTGACTTTGACTTTTTTGTTTTTAACTGTCGCACTCGAACTTCAACCAGCCATAACTTCTTCTTACGAAGTCTGTTTGAAGTGATTTTTGCGCTGTTGGATTCATGTCGACGAGCTCTACGCCATTGTACCATTTATTTCCAATTTTGGATCAGTCAAATTCTCAATGAAAAATGACCCCCTAGATCACTTCATCAATCCTTGATCAAGTAAGAATGATCAAGGATAAATACTATGCCTGGGCCATTATTCTTAGCCAAGTGAGCATGTCCATTGGAGGAAAATGTTAGCCCGATATTTCCATCTCGAAAAGTATCAACACCTCGAGTCTTTTTTGGTCCTTGTCAAGTCAACATGATCAAGGATAAAGACTACATGTGGGTCATTCTCCTTATCCAATTCAGCATGGCCATCAGAGGAGAATGTCTTCCTGGTGTTGCCAAAAATATCAACACTCCCTCTCAGTGAGAAATTCCTTTTGCATCACGCCAAGCTCATCTCTAGATACTGGAGCTTTACTACTCCCTTTTGCAGCATGTCTTGGATGAAGTCCTGCAAGAATCTTCTGAACCCACATTGCTTTGCTTCTTGTGATACTGGCTATGATATAATCTATCTCTATTGTACTGAGTGCTACAGAAACCTGCTTTCCTGAAATAGTAACTGATCTCAAGATGAAGTATCACCCCAAGGTAATTAATTTGTTTACTCCACTCCCTATTCAATCAGAATTTGTATATCCCTAGAGAATTACTTCACCACCTGATACATACCTAAGGTCGTATATGATTGTACCATGCAAGTACCTCAACACATGCTTTGTTGCAATCCAATGGTAGTGTCTCTACTCTACCATGAACTAGCTCAAGGTGCAAAGAAAGTATTCGACTTGGTGTTAACCAAGTACATCAAGAATCCAATCAATTGCATGTACATAGTGGGATCCACCAAATCTAAATCTGAAGTAGAATCACCCATCTTCTTCAATTTTTTCTCCATAGGTGTATCCATGGACTTGTAGTCCATCATATCGAACCTCATAAATATCCCCTGATAGAGGATGATCTCATATGATCTATGTCACACCTCTAATCCCAAGAAATAGTGCATTCGGCCAAGATCCTCCATCTCGAACTCTAAGGCCAAATCCCTCTTTCATTGAAGTAGGATATACTGAAGAAAGTGTATCCTTATAGGAGATATCACATCTCCTATAATCCTCCTCAAATCATGACCCTTTTTATCAATCCTAGATTATGTCTCTCTCCCACCTGAATCAAAGGGGGAACTCCCTCTGAATGATTGGTTCTCTTTTTGATCCAACTAGATCTCTCTGAGATCATGATCACTCTGATTTTACATGCTCCCTCTGGAACTTGACTCTCTTTGAGTTTGTACAATATCTAGAGCCATCGTCCCCCTCTACACCTACTAACCTCCTCTAAAGTCTGATCTCCTATTAATTGTCCTCGGAGGCTTCTCCTCCCTAGTGGATCATGGGGATAACTCCCTCTGAGATGGTATTGGGTGGGTATGTCTGCTTCACCACTAGTGGAGCCACCTTCTCCTCCTCATAACTGGAAGGTTTTGGAATCAATGATGTGACTCCATGTGACTCAAGAATCTCTAAGTATCATTAAGAGATACATCTCTCATTGCATCTTGCAACATATCATGAATCCATGTTGGCCTCTACCTCGTCACTGCAACATTTCTAGGTAGATCCACTGGACCTTCTAGATTTACTGACATTTCTAGGTAGATCCACTGGCTCTTCTAGATCTACATGGAGTCGCGCCAGTAATTCCAAAACCTTCACATCATTGAGTCCAATCATCCAAATAAACTTCTAAAAATTTATGGATAAAATCCTTGAATGCAGCTACTACTACTATGAAAAATATTGTTGGTGCATTCTTTAAATCAAATGGCATTATTTTGTATTGATATGACCCCCACTCTATTGCAAATGTGGTTTTGTACCTGTCATCCAGAGAAATTATGATCTGATGGTAACTTGAAAATCCATCTGTGAAAGAGTATACTTCATGTCCTTCCACATTCTCTAAAACCTCATCTGTAAATGGAGTAGGAAAAGGATCATGCAGGCATGCATCATTTAATTTCCTCATATCCACACATATCCTAATCCCTCCGGTCTTCTTTTCCTGGACCACCATTGGATTAATCCATTCTAATTCCTCCACAGGCTCTATGATCCCTGATTGTAGCATTCTATCAATTTCTTCCTTCACCTTCTGCTTATAGATGGGGTTTAATCTGTATGGTCTCTGTCTAACTGGCCTTGCATCTAGTGTGAGGGGTATCTTTATTTCTCCAAGTTCTCCTACTACCACTTTCATCTCTGAGAATTTGGCTGGGAATAAGTCACTATACTTGTGCAGTAATTCATTTATCTCTTCCATTGTCTCACTGTCCCAATAATCTCTAATGTTCGTTATCTTGGGTTTCTCTTCAATCCCAATATTTACCTTCTTAATCTTCATAGGTGCAGTGAACTCTTTTGATTGTAGTTGAGGTCCTTCTAACCCTCCTTCTCCTTCCCCTTCTACTATATGTATGTCATGTGGGTTTTCTTCTACTTCTTCATCCTCTACAACTTGATAACAGTAAACTAATTGTTCAAGTGTTTATTTTCTATAATCTTTGTCTATTGTCGTTGTATCTACCCAATATTATTCAAATATATTCCTTTTGATCTTGTGTAATGCTATATCCACCCATGGATTCTCACTTTCAAATGCAAAGTTCCTAATAAATTTTTGTTGTACTGCGCCCCAACTCATATTTTCTCTACGTAGTTCCTTCTCCTTGTACCAGTTACTTGGTATCCCTTCTAATGTATGAATAAAGTAATGTGTCCATTCCCCTAGTGGTACCAATATCCAGTTAATGACACAATCATTTATATGATGTCTTTGGTTCCCTCTTCCATCATACTTTTGTAAGGGTCTATCCTACTGACTCCTACCAAATCTTATGAGCATCAGTCGCTTTCACTAATACCAGTCCTGAATTACCTCCTTATGTGCACCCCACCATCATGCAGGTGTGTCTCTCAGTGCTATATCCAACACTATTAATCTCTGACTATCCAAAACCTCTAATTCAAACTTTGTTTGGATTTTTTCTAAATTTTCCTCTTCATTAAATGTGGGAAACTGTCTTACTTCTGTCCCAACCCATCTTACTGCGCATGTAACTCTAGCGCACCTCCTAGTAGAGACTTCATGCAATCTTTACAGCCAGTTTTCTACTCCAATATCCAAATCTAACATATCGGAATTGATACTCCTCCAACTGAGTATTCCATCTGCAGTTGGATTCACATAGTCTTCCTCTCGCACAGTAGTCCTAAATAGTTGGTTCACATAATCTTCTAGAACACTACCAGGCACAGGTTCTACATATCTTTCATAATCTGAAGGATCTAAAGGTGATACTAACCCAAAAGTTCCTAGCTTCAAATATCATCTTTCTAGTCTTTAAATTAATTATGGTATGATTATCAAAATCCCAATCAATTCCCAATAGTGATAGAAATGGTATAGACTCATCCACCACATACATTACTTCAAAATCTATTGCGGTGGGCACACCATCTAGATCCACTGTTGTATTCTTCAATCTACCTATGGGAATCACTCTCTGCTGGTTTTCTAGCTTCAATTGGATATTGGAATACCCTAGTGTAGTTTCTCCCATTACTTCCCAAGTCTTCTTTGGAAAAATGTTTACATCTAATCCTAAGTCTAGGATAACATTTCCCATGTTAAAATATCCTATATTCGCATTCAATCTGAACTCTCTACTAGATATTTTCTTTATATGGACATGATTGATCTTCTTTGGTTATGTTCCTATAAGTTCTTCTATGCTATATTTCTCAAGCATATTTTCAATCAACTCCATGGCATTCTTATCATTAAGCAGTTTAAAGCAATATTCCAGGAAATTCTTTAAGTTACTTACTTTCTCTGTTTTCTCTCCTTTGTAAGTATGATCCAAGACTGATGCATATCAAAAATAGGAGTATCATACCTCTGTGCAGTGTTTGATGTGGAAGCTTCATTCTCCTTTAGGAACTCCTTCTTTGCTTCGTTGAAAGTTTCCTTCTCCTTATTTGCATCAAATTGTTGTTGTGGTCGAGTGTTCTTCTAAATACAACATTGAGATCTTTTCTTTTGATCCTATGCATATGTTCCTATCTTAACTCCTCCTCTAGTCATTATATTGATGTTCCTCCCAGGATCCCTTATTTCTACAGCAATCCGCTGAACATTCTGGTTGTTTAGATTTCGCTTCTCCTGGATCTTCATCATCAACTTCGGGCACTCTTATGTCATGTGATCTTTTGCATGACAGTACATACATGTTGTTGTTGGTTGAGGATAATCTCTGGCATAGTGTCCTTGATGTTGAAAATTATGGCAAATAATATGCCCTCTACCTCTACCCATTCCTCCTCTTCCTCTAACTCCTCTTCCTTCTTTGTTCCCTTGTGGATCCATGTTCTATTGATGATATTGTGATTCCTGATTATACTGTGGGGTTTGATGAAACTGTGGCATTGTTTAAAATTTATTTGCATTGCCAAACTGTGTCGCAGTCTATCCTATCATCAACTTAGCTTGCATCATGTATGCATTTGAGGTTCTTTCCTTCATTAACTCCAAAATTCTACAATTTTTGTTTTTATGTCCTACTGACTTACAAAAGTTACAGAAAGTACTATTCAGTTTTGTCTTGTACTTCTACATCATAAGGAAGTGAAAATGATCATACCCATGTGTCTTACATATTTCACACCAAGGCCCTCCTATAGGCAATGGATTTGGCATCCCTACTCCCAAGTACAGCACAAATGTCAAACACACATTCTTATGATGTCTCTCTGATTTGCATAGGGCACACCACACTGCTTCTATTTTCTCCCTAATTTTATTCTCATTCAATTTCACTGTAAAGTTCTTCAGATCTTCCTTCAACTCCTCGATAGTTGGATCTATCTTCTTATACTGATTCTCCTCTAACTGCATCGTTGCTTTCAGTGCCTCTGTTGGGTTTGAAATTTTTGTTGTCTCAATGGATATTTAAAGTGTGGTAACAGAGAATTTATAAAAAATTGTCTATGTTGCATGTCAAAAATGGGATACTTCTATTTACCTTTCAATGTCTTGAACTTATGATCGATGTCCCATATGGATTCTCCTAGTTTTTTTTTAACCTCAATCATCTCATTCATAAACTAATCTTTTGATTTCAGCCTATGAAACGCAGTGATCAATGCATGTTTGATCTCTGCTACTGTTCCTGGCGCACCATGTGGATTTTTTACTCCCAGTTTCATGTACCAATCCAGCACACGGTTTCTGAATGTTATTGCTAACTGCACTAATTTTGCTTCCTCATCAATGATTCTTTTTTCTTCCCATATTCCCTCACACACGAATAGGTTCTTCTCTGGGTCTTCTGATCCATCCCCATGAAACTCTGGTAAACTTATCATTGGATCTATGGCTGCCATTGTTGAATGTGTTGTACCTGCTCCGCGTGGTACTACTATCTATGTATTGTTGTTTGTACTTGAACCCCCATTGATGTTGTTATTGGTACTTCCAATTGTACCACTACCTATATTGTTGTTGGTACTTCCACTTGTACCCTCACTTCTATTCTAATCTCCTAGATTTCTTTGAACTTCAGTCACTGGTTCTCTAAACAACTCTTTCTTTGTTGATGTGTTAATCATACATGGGATTGTAGGTTCTACACTGATTTTGATCTAGACAGGGGTATCTACTTCCTCATTAGATCTTGCTCCTCTAGTATTTCTTTCATATGTGATGCGCAATATTTCTTCAATGTTCTCCACAACAAGGAGATCCCCTGCCTCTTCCACATCACTCTCCAAGCCTTCCCTCTCGGCTACTGCTCTTTTCTTCCTATTGATATTATATTGGTAGGGTCTTCCACTGTGTTTCATTCCTGCCTTCTGCATAATTTCCTAGATCTCATCTTGGTCCATCATAATGGGATCTTTCTCTTTATTGTGATCTTCTCTATCCATTTCCCCCTCCATATCAAAACTTCTTGAGGTTTCCCCTAACTCCTCCATGCACACAAGGTAATTTAGTTGTCTGATTCCATGGTTAATACCCCTTTATCATGCAATAATATCTTGATCGAATTGTACAACGATATGATGTACCTTCCCCTTGGACCCTTAAGAAAATCCTTCTCTGCTACACTGTAAGACTTTGATGTATCTATTGTGAACTCAGTGATATACCCCACTACAGTGTTGTCTAGCTAGAAATATATTGCACGCATGAATTTATTATTTACTCTTTTCAACCACGCATTAATTTCTTCTGTCCACTCCACTGATCTAACTCTATTTGTCGAATGGGTATTTTTTAACCGTGTTAACCACTCCTGCAATAGCATAGGAAAATCACTAAATAAACTCTCGTGTGTTTCCCTGAATACATATCTTTCCAAATACTATCTTGGCTTAAGCCTAGGGCTTTTATTATCTTTGTGAGAAAACTTTAGTTCCTGAACTATCAACCATCTTTCAATCTCTGCTTTTGTGGGGTTCCAACCTAAAAACATCCCCTTTCTTAATCCCTCGCGCTATACTGCATGATACATCCCTCCCGATCTAATATTTTGAGTTCCAACCTGCAACAGAACCATTGTTGGTTTGATCTCTTGGGATGACCCAGGTTCTAACTATATTATTACCAACATACCCTTCTACCATTGGCCCTTCTAGATACTATAAGGAAACACACCACATAGAGTGCACTGCGCAGTCTAATCCAATATGGATTCTATGGGTGGTTGCAGGACTCAGGTATCTACAACCATGTGATGGGATGCTTTTCTCTCTCAGAGGCAGTAGATATACTCGTTGGTATCCCTCAAACCCTCATTAGATATTATTTTAGACCAATAACATGCTAATATTCCAAAAAGACTTCATTAACCACTATAGTCTCATTTATTCCATGATATATATTCATCTATTATACCATAAGCTTCAAATCCAAACACTAGCTATGACATGAATTTACTTATTGTTATTCTGCAGATTTCATTACTTTATTCTTGGTGCGTAGTTCTATTTCCTTTATCATTTAACATGTTCATCATAAAATTACTAAAGTAAATACAATCAAAACCACTGCATACATTCGCACAAAACAAAGATATATTGTGGTTCAACCCCCCTGGGGCTACGTCTACAAAGATTTGTCGCTTTGGCTCTTTATTCATATTCTTGCAGAATCTAGTGTTGCGCATTGTACATTTCTTCCTTCATTACACCCAATCTCCACATATCACCCCAGTCTCTCAACAAGACCTTTTCTCAACTAAAGAACCTACTACAACCTCAACAATACACACACCACAAAAAGGACAACCCTCTCACCATCCTAATACATTCTACGTATACAAAAAAAATGGGACAAAGCCCTTACAAAAACCCTAACCCTATGTGGATTAGGTTTTTCCACTTTCTCCTTGAATTAATCTCGACTAGTCCTCTATCCAACCATTTCTCTAAGTCGACTCTTGCCCACTTTCCAACTGCTCTACAACAATTTTTCCACTTTGTAACTTATTTTCTCGGTGTTGGTTTTCCTCTGTTTCTGACACTTCTTTTCCTCTATTTCCAATGTGTTCCTCTATTTTCTGGCACTGCTTTTATTCCTTCAAAACTTCCTTGATTCTCCCCAAAATTGGCATGTGCCAACAACTAGATCTAAGATCCCTTTGGATCTACTATCACTGCTTGGACAAAGGTCATTTTTCCAAGTGTACATCTCCTGCAAACAACCTCATGATATAATTTATATACAAGTGTGTACCTATGAAATTTGTAACACCATCCAACTTGTATTCTAATCAAAGATAATACATCATCTCAAAAGGAAGAAGTTAGAAATATCAATTAGAAGGTTCAATTTCAATAAAATGTCAATAGCCTGAAAAAACCCTAAAATTTCAACTTTGATGGATTTTCTGTCTAAGAAGGGTAGTAGGTGTGATAGGGAAAGGAGAGATGGTCCATGCTAAAATTCTTCCCAACTCATTCCAATGAATACTCAACGAGCTTCACAAATTTTATTTTCTACAACTGTTATAGTGAGTTTTAGGTGAAATTTCAACATTCACCAAGTTGCAATCTAAGACCACTAGGATGTGCTCTAGGCTAGGGAAAGATGATCTATCAAAATATTTATCTCAACGTCCTTTAATAAGTTTCTCAATGATCTTGACAAGTTTAGGTTTGTGCAACGACAAATTGCAGTAGCAAACAGAAACTATGCAGTGGCAATATTTCAACAAGGCTCTGATACCATGTTGATTTTTTTGATTCTCAGATCTTGATAGTTATTGCCTTATGATTTAATAACAATATTCACTTTCATACAATAGTTATCATATAATAACTATACACTGAAAATATCAACTATAATAGTACAACAGAAATAACAAGATCTAGAAATATTAACCATGCACAATAGACATAAGAACACAACACAAGTTCACAAGAGTTTATCCTGGGAAACCCAACCTTGGGAGAAAACCTAACAACCTTTCTTATATATGAATTATGTCCAATATATTACCAATACATCACCATTACCAAATCAAAATACCATACAAAGAAGATCCTCCCCAAGGCCATCATCTCCTAGACATAGCATCTTTATAGAATAGCTAAGATAACAACAAGAAAGCACTTCTCCAAGTCTAGTGCATTCCCCAAGTGCGGCACACTCTCCAATAGAAACAGGAACCTAGAAATAGTGAAATTACCACAACTGCAACTACAACTACCTTGTGCCCAATTTAGAAGGAGAGTTGTCTGACTATCCAAATGAAATGATCTAGTCTTGTATTTATACTAATATAGGAACTTGTCTGGGGCCGACTTCTCATTCAGGGTCTTCAATTTTACTTTATTTTTTTTGTATTTTACTAGTGGGGCCAACTTCTCTTACTAGGTCTTCAATTTCTTCCTAGGGCTTCTTTAATGTTCAAATGGTTCTTCTTGTACTTCCTTGTGGAGAATGACTACTTGAAGTTACAAAACAACAGGAATTTTTTCCTCTTCATACCCTATGGGATAGAATTGTGACTTGAGTAATTCCTTGAAGTCCTCCCATTTCATCACCATGGGCTTCTTGCCTATCCTCAGTGCATCCACATAACTCTCTCACCACAACATAGCATTTCCAGTCATATTCAAACGAGAAAAAGAGATCTATTGTGCTTCTTGGATTTGGAAAATACCAAAGTAAACTTCCAATTGTTTCAACCATCTATGCAAGGCTTCAACGTTAGTTTGTCCATTAAACATGTGCATTTCTAGTTTCACTTCAACTTTCAAAGGAACACTAGAACATGAAGAAAAGGTTTTGTCATTACTTGAGTTTCCAAGAATCTCACCTTTGGAACCTTCCGAGATAGTCTTGTATTCTTCATGTTCAATCTTTATTGAGTTTGCTTCCTTACCCTTCATTACCAACAGTTGTGTCACTAACTTTGTAAATGTAGAAATGCTTTTCTCAAGCTGAGCCAATATGACCTCTAGGTCTTCCCTATCATATTCTTCACTATGATTCCTTTCCATTGATGGTTCTCTGCTTCTCTTTAGGCAAAGAAACAATGCTTGTTCATTCTTTTGGTACTGGTTGGGGGTTTTTACCATGAAGATATTTTCCAAGCCTTTAGAACCTGCTCTGATACCATCTGATCTGTAAATGGTAGGCTTATGGATTTTCCATCTCGCCATCATGGATTATAATGTAGAATAAAATTATTCTTTCTATCTTGATCTTCTTCGGCTATTTATAAGCCCTTCCATATGCCAATAAATAGACATGTCAAACAAAAGAAGGACCAGTCAACTTCCCAATAGTTGGCTCGAAAAAATGAAAGAGAATTTGAATGGGAGAAGGAAAAGCCGACTATATGCAAGTTGACCAATTGTATAGTCGGATGAGATTCAAGTCATCCAAGTCTAGTTGAGTGAAATTCAGGTTGACCAAGGGGAATCAATTGACCAAAGGATAATCTCGTTGAAATTTGGGCGGATCTATTCGGATAGGAATAGATGTCGGTCGAATAAGGAAGAGGAAGTCGACAAAATAGAGAGCCTAGTCGAAATGAGTTGATCCGTGACTAAAACAAATAATTAGAAGGCGGATCCAGTGGCCAACCATGGAGGGAAATCCTCTACAAGTCAGATTTGGCAACCACCAGTTGAGAAAAACGTTTGGAGGGCAGATTCAACAACGTGACTAAAACAAATAATTAGAAGGCGGATCCAGTGGCCAACCATGGAGGGAAATTCTCTACAAGTCAGATTTGGCAACCACCAGTTGAGAAAAACGTTTGGAGGGCAGATTCAACAACCACCTTCGTAGGAAAACGTTTTGGGAAAAATTTCGGTAACCCATGGTGTAGGAAAAAATTGCCCAAAAATGATTTTGGTAATCCCCCGACAACCAAAAACGTTTATAAGTCGAGTTCAACATTCAATAACAGAGAAAAATGTATGGGGAAGGTAATTCAATTTTAGGGAATGTGTGTGACTGTAAGAAGGCTAAGAAATTCAACCAAGAAATAAGAAACACAATCAGACAGTGGGTAAAAGGGCCATGGGTCTCTAAATTCACCTAGGTAAGTATAAATCTATCGAGGAAAGTTTGAATTCTCCCAGGTAATGGGAGAACACTTTGGACGGGTGTTACAGGATCAAGAAACACACTTTGACAGAATATGCATATAATTTTGTAACTCAAAACCAAATTCCCAAAGCATATATTACGGTAACTCATATGTTTATCATTTAAATGGGACTTTTATTAAGTTGAGGAGAAAATTACAATGGGGTGAGCTATACATAGACTCTGTGTATTGTTACTCACTATGAAGAACCAAATTATAGATGTCATGACTTAGAGACACCTTCTCTTAGAGTGAATAGGCACATGAACTCCTTTGTCCACTCAACCTCCAGGAGGCTTCCCTCTTCGAGCTTTAATTTCTACTACTCTCCTTCCCTCTTTGTTCTTGCATATGCTTCCTTCATTTCCCCAACACTACAACCCTCATTGTTTTCTTAATGGGCTACCTTTGGAAGGCCAACCATCATAGTTTTTCATTTCACCTTCCCATTGTGCCAGAAGACAAAATGAAATGAAATAAAACAAAATATGTTTATTTACAACATTTACAAACATTCGTCGAGATTCAATTAAAATCATGGATAGTGTTATCACTCCAGACTGTAAAGGGAACGAGCTTGGTAACATAAGAATGATTTGAATGAAGGTTTATATTGGAGATCAGCAATCTCAGATGGATCAACTAAATGACTGTCAAGACTTGTACTAATGAGACTATTAAGAAAATACTCTAGGCTTCAATGAATTAATCAGAAGTTTATAAGATGAATTAATCAGAAGTTTATAAGATATGATGGATATGAAAAAAATCACCCTAATCAGCAAAACCACACACACATATCAGAAGTATGTGTGACAATCTAATTAAAACAATCAGAAGTATATACTTACAGGCCTAGACCATTAATGCACCACACACACATATCAGAGGTATGTGTGACAATCTAATTAAAACAATCAGAAGTATATACTTACAGGCATAGACCACTAATGCAATGAAGGACATACCTCCCTCAATCATTAAGTGAACAAAGCTAAAGGAACTCAGACCAGTCACTTATGACACACATACAGAAATAGATATGATAAAATAAATTTGATGATCACTCATGAATCTGCAAACATCCAGAAATACATTCATAACTGTCTTTAAAAAGCACAATACTTCTAAAGTCTATTAAGTGAAAGAAGTCCCGAAGACTGACCTCCCTCCTTAATCATTACAATTTCTAAAATATATATAGAGAATACATATTTTCTGTAGATCCTAAAGAGATGGATCTGGAAAGCCATCTGTCAAAATAAATAAAATCGTTTACTAGAAACTAGGAATTAGATCCTAAATCTAAGGGATAAAATCCTTATCCAAATTTAAATCTTCAACTGCCCCTTAGGCTTTGTTGGAGGATAGAAGAGTCTTCTTCAACCTTTCTTCAACAGCTGGGTGTTAGATGCCATCTTTTAAAACCAAATAGGAAGTCAAATTTGACTTTACTTCCTTTTGCAGAAAACAGGCCCGTTGGTAGCGCGCAACACTGAAAAATCACCTCTTGCACTACCAACTTCCTGTAGGTGGCCTTGTTACATAGTTTTGTCAAATTTGCTATAAAAACCAAAATGAAGGTTGGAAAAGGCTTCACCTTCCTGTTGCCTGTAAAGGTGGACCTCGTCATTTTTCATCTTTAGATTTTCAGCTTCAAGTTCCTCAAACTTCAATGCTTATGTTTAATTGAATACTCTGTTTTCATCTTGCTAAACATGCCATGCTCAGGGATGAAAGATCTGAAAATGTTTCTACCATGCCTGCATTGGCTCCTTCTAGCCAAAATATCATCACTCTTTTATCTTTATTTAATGCCCTGTCAAATCTACCAGCATAGCACAAATCCTCCAATATTCTTAAAGCTACAAACAATCGAAATCGGCCCTCTGTCTTTGTTTTGATAGTTTGATATAAAAGGTTCTACTTGAAAAAATTCTGGCATAACCTCTGGACTTAAAGATGCATAATTTGAGAGACATTTCATCAATTGAGACATCACAGTCTTTATATCAACAGTTAGTTGAAGTTGAGGGCAAGCACCAAGGAGTGTTTCCAAAGTTTGCAAATGGTAATCATCTGGAAATACTTGGATGATACAGTCCATAAGATAATACTGTGCAAGCTCATCTTTGCAATTAACAACCTGCTCCAAGACTCTCGGCAGCACAATATCTCTGTACATTTCAAGGTCAAAATCCTCTATCTGGCTAAGAACATGCAATTTTTTTCCTACAAGATCGCGAAGCTTGCTCCTTTCCTTCTCCCATTTCTATTTCGCCCTCGCAAGTCCCTGATGTTGCGTTCGGACCTATAGTTTATTCATCTTTTTGAATTTATGAAGTACAAAATCCACTGCATCCATTACAGTTTCCCCCATCGCCTTCATACTCGAATCCAACAACATCTGGTAATTTGTCCCTGGACACACATTGCTGCAACAACAAGAGCTTGATATAAACCCTTCATAGGATAGCGAGATTGAAGCAATGGGTCAGCCATCTGTGAAAACTTCCTTCGATCCTTTAAACAATGGACATGCCCAAGCAACAAGATTGTGCTCCCCTGCCGACCTGAAATTGTCAATGGCTTTCCTACCTGTGATTAATTCTAACAGAACAACGCCAAAACTGTAGACATATGATTTTATTTTCAACTGACCAGTCGCAGCATACTCTGGTGCACAATATCCAGACGTTCCCATCACGCGGGTGGAAACATGAGTCTTATCTCCAACCGGCCCAAGTTTGGCTAATTCAAAATCAGATAAATTAGAATGATATCCTTCATCTAGTAAGATATTTGAGCATTTCAAATCTCGATATATCACTGGTGGGTTGGCTTTGTCATGCAGGTATTCCAACCCTTTAGCAGCACCTGCAGCTATTTTCATTCTAATATTCCAATCTAATGGGTCCTTATCAGGTGGAAGATCATGAAGATGATCTTCCAGATATCCCAGGGGCATGAAAATTTGATCTTTATTCAGTCGAGAAAGGGCCGATACTTGAGCTTTACGAACAGTTTGCAATGGATCCTCTGCAACCACCATGAGCCGCATCTGAGGAAGTCATGCCATGAAGAGGAAGATCGCACACCTTCCAAACACACAAAAAACAAGAAACTGGAAACACCCTCCTGCTATAATGCTTGCATTTCCATGTCGTGGCTTGGTATTCAGACATGAGTTACCAATTTGACACATGCGAACAATCAGGCACCTGGCTCTTGTCTACGTTTTCTTAAAAAAACAACTCATGGAAGATATCCTACATATCTCGGGGAATTAGAGATTGTTGTCTTTATATGCGCCAATGCTCACAAAGCATATACGGTGAGACAAGTGGAAAGGTATTGGGCTTGTATTCGTTTATGGATTCAGAATTTGGCATATACGTTAGTTTGATATGTAGTGTAACTTTGTAACTTTGGATTAATACTATTAATACTAGTACTGTCACATAATTGTGGTTGATCAACTTAGAAAGGTTGATAAAAAAAAAAAATTTAAATAATATATTAAATTTTATTATTGATTAACAAATAAACGGTTGAGCTTTATTTATCTGTGTTAATATTTTAATTTTTGTTAATCACTTAGGTGGCAATCAGTTAGCTATCAAAGTAATTTTTAAATATGAATAGGTAAATGTAAAAAAGTAAACACATAAACGGATGTCTTTATAATAGCTATGAAGTTAATGATTGAAATCACAGCCATTTATTTTGTGTGACTACTAAGAATATTCCAGCCATTGATCAACGTCGAAACGCTGATAAGATGAAAAGAATCTTTAAAAGAATATATTAAATTTTATTATTGATTAGCAAATAAACGGTTGAGCTTCATTTATCTGGTGTTAATATTTTAATTTATGCTAATCACTTAGGTGGCAATCAGTTAGCTATCAAAGTAATTTTTAAATATGATTAGGTAAATGTAAAAAAGTAAACACATAAACGGATGTCTTTATAATAGCTAGGAAGTTAATGATTAAATCACAACCATTTATTTTGTGTGACTACTAAGAATATTCCAGCCATATTTAATCGTGTCCATAGAAAACTTATTAAGCACTAAACCCCTATTAAATCTGCCCATTGTCAATAGGTATACGCCTTTCGGTGTAATTAGAGGTTGATACTTGAGCACACACCACTTATTTGGTAAAATTTGAAAATATAAAGAGGCATGAGAGAATTCTCATTAGTTCCAATCACTCATTCTAATAGCAAATTGAATGGTGCTCGGTCTCTTCTTTTACCCATTGACAACCAAACCCTAGATGACATAGATTTTTCAAAGAAAGAGCACATAAGAATTCCTTCTTGGTCTCATTATGATCTGGATTATTTTTGAGAACGCAGTGAAAGTAAATATATTACAATGAAACACACATAAATATTTCCAGAAACAGAGAAATACAGTAATACATGATTTCTATTAATGAAAGAAATGTACAAATACACAGTGAAAGACTCGCTAGAATGGTGGTAGCTTATCTCTGAGAAAAGATGTGACAGCTACTCACATTTGCAAGAAGATGCTTGCTACAATAAGGCTCCAAAGACCTTTTTAACATAAGGAAAATCCAAAACCCTAACCCTGGAAGATGAAAAGCCAAAAGGTTTGCGGGCCCGATGGGGGTAGTTGATACATCAACTTCCTGGGGGCATAACTTTTGCATACGATCACTGTTTTGGGCACTCAATACACCGTTGGAAAGGTCTAACCGGGAGGAACAATTTTTGACTGGCCAGAGCCAATATAATTAGCAATCGCCTGGGCCCCAAATCCCCAAAAAATGTCGTTTAGGGCCTCAAAACGGCCCCAAAAGTTTGGAACCTGGAAAATTGTCGAAATACTACCAAGGTGGAAAACTTTATTCTGAGCCAGTGGAATAGGTTGGTGGCCACCGACATCCATCTGGATCACATTATTTGGATTTCATTGGAGGAAAACAAGCTATTGGAGATGGTGAAGAATGGATGATTGATGTCTCAGTGGTTCATAGGCACTAAGTTTGCTTCTGCGACTTACAACTGACTAAACCATGGAAATTACAAGCAAAGGCATGTGGTTGTTTAGATGATGAAGCAACCAAATGACGATGACATTATTGCTAATTCTTTAGAGAAGCAATTTACTACAGAAGTCACATTGTTATTTCAGCTAAGACCTCTAAACATCATAGATGTAAGTTTTCTACATTTCTAGAAAAAATTGTTTTCAAACACCTAGACTAGATATTTCATTTTTCTCCCCAAACAATGGAGTTTTGGCTTAGATAAGCAATTATTTAGTAGATATAGAAGGCATAAACATTGAATATGTGACCCTCCTCCTATTGAATCAGACCCTAATAGTGTTGAACATCATATAAATTGTCGTGATCTTAATAGATTTATTTTAAAAAAAATGGTTTTAGTTGTGGGTGGGGGAAGGAAGAAATGTACAGTTAACTTAAAACACCGAGGAAGAAAGTAAAAAAATCCATCCTTTGTATGTTCTTTCTTGCCCCATATCTAAGGAGATAGGTCATATTAGATACACACGATTCATCACCCAAGGTGCCATAAGAATCTCACATGGAAATTAGATGTGTGACATCCCAAGCATGGGCTACCATGTAAGGACAACCAAAGGCTACTTAGCTCAATGATTAAACATACAAAACTCATAAATTGAAATCACTAAGACAAATATAGGCATATAGGATCAGTCATAGATAAATTTGGTTTGGTCATTTTGATTAGAAAACAAACAGAAAGCATCGACAAAGAGCATGTAAAATTTTATTTCCTTTCAATGTAATTTTTTAGTGTAAGATATTGAAGACAATCGATTCGATCACCATATTTCATTTGGTTTTCTAAAGAAAAATTCATAGAATCGCATTAACAAAATGTGTCATAAATGATTATTTCTATGGTTTCAAGTTGAATTGAAATAAATTGAATACCTAACCAATAAATATGATAAACGTCTCTCTCTCTCTCTCTCTCTCTCTCTCT